>JAGFMF010011643.1:6201183-6247392 GCA_019455555.1 Galemys pyrenaicus | reverse complement strand
CCCCCCCACACCTCTGGCCTGTACCCCAGTGCTTGTATGCATAAATAAATAAATCTTTAAAAAAAAAAAAAAAGAAAATGTAGTAAACCATTCATGGGATATGATAGAGTCCTGTAAAAGAAGAGGTACAGTCAGATGTACTCACATGAAAAGTCCTCTAGGTCACATCATAAAGTAAGAAGCAAGTTTGTATTTAAACTATTTAAAAAAGCATGACGTTATTTAAAATATAATTGATATAAACATAACAAAATTAAGTATCTCTATAGTTTTTCATACACACACCAGTAGTTGATGCTGGAGATGGCCAGTGGCAAGGAGAGCTTAAGAACATTTAGACTATTTCACTCGCTTACAAAAAAACACAAACAAAAGAAGTTATTTATACATCATCCACAGAATTAAAAGTGAATAAAATCTATAACAGAAAGAGAAAATAGTAAGTGTCCTTTATTTAAAAATGTATATTTTTCTTCCTATCCCCTTTTAATTTAATGATGTTTCTCAATAATATCTGCTATCTCCCTTACCTACTTCCGAGCTCCAGTTTTAGGGGTATAAGGAAGTTTGGTGAACTGTATTGAACTTCCTGGATCTGGACTAGCAGTGAGTAGTTTTATTTTTACTCCAACCTTGGCACAGAAGCAGGGCATCAAGTTGCAAGGCAAAGGCTCACTTTGTTTCATATTCTAGCAGATAGGTTTTTATTAGCTCTTTAACACTGACCCCTTTTTTCTTCTTTATTTTTTCTTCCAAAATTGGGATGCAGATTCTTCCCGTAGTTCACAAGGTTTCATGGCTAACACTTCCAGGGTTAGTTTCTGGTCCCAATATGGTACAGCTTCAAAGAAAAGTCAAAGCCCAATACAGGCAGCCTCTTAAATACCCAGCCTGTGCAGAAGCTTCTTCTCACATAATTACAGACAACAGATCCTCCTCTCGTGATGCACACTGACATTAAAGAGAAAAGGCCACCATGCTTCAAATAGTCACATTCAAAAGCTCATTTTTGACTAATTACAGTCAAATAAGATTTAGAGAGTAAATAAGATTTACAGAGCTAGCAAAAAAGAGTGAAGAATAATTAAAATAAGTTCAGAGCTGTCACCAACTACGAGTAGTTATTCCTTAAGATGATCTTCATATGTATTTTCTTTCATCCATTCCAGATTCCTTTCACTGTTATACCAAAGCACATTTTTGCCAAAAATTACATGCTAGGTCTGGTTTTTAATTCCTATGTCTTTCATCTGTTCTATCTGTCTTCTTTGCCACCTATCATTTCCATGGTGACAGACCAAAGAAACCAGTGTGTCATTGTTTATGCAGGGTGAAATCAGGGATTGAAATAGGTGTCTCTGGCACATCATACAGTGTAACCAAGACAGGAAAGGGGATATGGATAATGTGAGGTTTTCACCAGGACTATTAAAAACAAAGACCTTGCAACAATATTCTTGACCAAGAGCTTCTTAAAGGTACTCAGCTGGTCTCTGAACAGAAAGGCTTCAAAAGGTTATGAATTAGGCCACTTGGCACAGATTTAATGGACAATGGAGAAACCCAAAGGGAGATGAGAGGCATATAACAAGACATGCCAATGCTAGCTTCTAAACCCATGGGAAACACAGCATGGATAATCGAGATAACTGTAAACATGTAATTTCTCTTCTAAGAATATCTATAATACATTTCATAGATCACATCAAGACTGTCAGAAAAAATATTTTAAAGAAAGTAGACGTGTAAGTAACATAAAGACCCTACTTTTCATTTGGCTACCTTCAAATGATCTTATGCAAAATCATGTACTCAAAGCATGATGTGGTATCCCTCATCTTGGAGCAGAAGGTTATTCTAACATTATCACTTAGAGGAGTTCACCTCCTAGAAAAGGATACGTCATTCATTCTTGTTCCAGGACTAGGCTTAAAGCCAGAATAAAATGACAAACTTGGAAGCATGAAAAGTTTAATGTTTTTCTTAAATCCTCCCATCTTTTAGATAATGATATATGATCACTGACTAAAAAATAAACCTGGCAACTATGCTCTATGACAGAGGTATAACTGAAGCATCTAAAAAGTAAAAACAAAATTTGCCATCTCTTAGGGAGAACTGTAAGATTAATAGCCATGATAAGACAAGCAATAAGGAAATAAAAATAATTGCTAACACACTTATTAGTTTCAATTGGTCATAAACAGCATTACAACCAAGAGATATTGGTTCGTACAAAGAAATTGAGAAAAAATTCCCTATATCTAAAAGTAAGCATGAGTCAAAATAATGGGTTCAAGGAATAATAGAGATGCATTAAATAGCCTTCAGTCCTAAACCTTCTCTCTTAAGCAACAAAATATTTATGATTGGTCTTAGAGGAAAGCTTAACTGAGTTGCCATGAATTATTAAAAAACCCCAAAATATCTTCTGTTGCTTTTATAGAAACTTGATTTACAAGTTGAAAATAAAACTGACAGTTTAGTTTCTTGTACAAAAACCCAACCTTTAAAAATGCTCTAAGCATTATAAATATATCTTTCATGAATATAGCTTCATAGTGTAAAAATAGCCATTAGGAAGAAAAAAATAAACCTTGTTCAAGCCATTGTTTTATACATAACAGCAGGAAACCAAACAGAATGTCAAACACAAAGTGATTAACACACCCACTAATAAACATGAGCATTAAGTATGAAATCTTATTCAAACAGATTTTTTGACATTAGCCCAGATTCTATGTTTTAGCTCCATCTCTTTGGCCAGAGAATATTCCAGAGAATCCACATTCAGAAAATAACCCCAACAAGGCTAAAATTTGCTTTTTGGAAGATACATACAAGCCCCACTCAGGATTGGCTTTATGATTCAGACATTACTTTCAACGCTTTAAGAGTTTACTCTAAGATTTACCTGGACCCCAAATGTGTCATTCACAGGGCAAGTTCTATATCACCACTTACAGGTAAAATTAAAGTTGTCCCAAAAGCAGAACTGAGGTGGTCAAGCTCCAATAACTTTGCATATAGGAACCCAACATGTGGTTGTGAAAGAGCTATTAGCACTCCCCTTAAGTATAGCTAGGCAGATATTTTGTTGATTTCAATGTATAGTTAGCACTCTCAATAAAGTCCATCCCATGCCTCCAAATATCAGAACTTACAGGGACAAAATATTCTGTATTGTGTGGTCTTGAAATTTTCAAACACAACTGTGGCACTGATGCTTGAAATAATAACCGCTCTCTATGAATATTCTTGTCTAAATGCCCATTAAATTTCAAATAAATCATGGTCTGTAGATAGTCTTCTTTCTTAATCATTCAATATGAAATCGTCTCAATTGTTTTCATAATAAATGAGATCATTCATATGGTGGTCACAAAGCTAACTGGGGAAGAAAATCCTTAAAATTTGAAGGTTTTTTACTCTTATTTTCTAATATAAACAAATAATCAAAGTCAAGTGTCCACCATGTCTGGGAAAATCCTTAGTAAACAGCAAAAAAGACACAGAAGAGAAAGGGAAAACCAAGGTCACAGTCATACAGTCATTACAGTCAAAGGTGCCTTCATCATTCTTTATGGGTGATGTTTGGAGGAGAGGGGATGAGCAAGGAAATTAAATCAGTAACACCATTTTATTCTACAACAACAAATTATTTACCATTTCTATGTTCTTGTCCAAAAAAAAACACTTTCTAGGATATAGCACATATGATATTTCAAACTAGAGTTCTGGAAAAATCCTAAAACACTTCTGCCTTAGATTTGCTTTAAATAGGAGAGCCCGGGGAACTCCCTGGTGACACAGTGTGTTAAGCAATGCACTGTGAAGCATCCACAGCACAGCAGTGCAAGTTCGATCCCTGGCCAGGGAGTGACCCACATGGCACAGCAGACCTCTCCTGCCTCACCCGCTGCTCCCCTCAGCAGTGTATTTTGGTTCATCTGCCTGTTCTGCCCCCCACTCTGTCTCTGGTGAATCCTCTCACCACCCTGGACTCTGGCCTGTACCCCAACTCTTGTATGCATAAATAAATAAATCTTTTAAATAAATAAATAGGAGAGCCCGACAAGATGGCGCCAGAGAGGAGATGCTGGGCTCAGCTCACCTCCTCCACAGAGAACCAGATCACAGGGGAGCAGTCAATAACCCCTGAAGGGAAAAAAAAAAAAAAAAAAGACACCCACAGCACATTCTAGGAGCAATAGTCCGGTGGAAAGAGTTAGGAAAAAACTTTAAGTGAAATGTGGTTATAGTGACCCTGGGGTGGTACAACCCACAAGAAGGAGGACAGAGCTGCTGTGCAGAACCCCCAACAATTGCTGACTTGGGGCACATGCCAACACTGGGAACTCATGAGATGCAGTAATGGATGAAGGAGTGCACATAGTTGGAACCAAGGATAAAAGGAGGGACTGTTTGAAAGTTACAGGAGTTGGGATGCAGATCTAGGATTACTGGCTTAAACCTGAGGTTCTTCATATAGTACAGTTGGAGCTTGAATCAGTGGGAGAAACAGGTCAGATCACCTGTATCTTCTCATGGAAAAGGCTACTCAAGGTCCAGTCTGAGACAGTCAAAACACCTTGCCAAGCCCCCATTCTCACCTCAGTGCTAAAACCAAACAACAAATGAACCCTTGCACAAACTGGAATTGAAGCACCTATTAATTACAGGAGCACATATACACTGTAAAGGCTCTATGCTGGAGAAGAACCAGCAGCCTGTGACTCCTTATCAACTGTAATCCATGCCAAGTACTGCATTTAGTACTCAAAAATACCCCACAGTGGAAGCAGACAGGAGACTATAAGAGATACTAAGTAATGAGAACTGGCCTGGAGGAAGGGATCATGGTGGATTCCCAGAACAGATCTGAGACCCACTGGAGGTGATCCTTTGGTGCCCTACTTTCCCAATCTCTTTTATACCAGTTGGCCCTCACTGGTTCTAGTTCTTCCATTACTTCAACAGGTGCAAAGGCTAGAGTCTGAAACTCTGTACCCATTACAACCCATTCAAATTAAAACTGAGGTGACAGGAGAACATACCACCAATGCTGATGCAGCCAAGAAAAAACCCCAAGAGGAGTCTGAATCCATGCAAAACTGCAAAACATGACTGGAGAGGAGTCCAAAGTATCTGTTAGAACAATGCTTATGAAACTCAAACAACACAGGATATAAAACAGCAACAGAATAAGGAAAATATGAGGCAATTACAATAAGAAGTAACAGAGCTTAGAAACAGTATAAACTGCATTAAGGTTCCCTTTAATTAGAATCTTCAAAGAAATCACAAATGAAATAAATATACTGATGTAGATAAGACAAATGCTTTGCAAATCAGCAACTAACTGGAAAGTGTAAGACAGACATCTCATTTTTTACCTTGTTTTGATCTGTCCAGTAAAAGAAAAATCCCTGAGGGTCAGTCTTCAAAATAATTGGAGTGACGATAGTAGAGTCCTAAAAATGTTAGCAAGAACACATGTTACCAACATGTATCACTGTGGAAGTCACTTAAAACAAGCAGTAATTGGTCAGAGTTTCTCCAAGGTCATCAATTATTAATAAACATTTCCAAAATATTACACATGGCATCTTGAACTTCATAGGATCATTAATTACATAACTGGGGCCCTTTACCAATAATTAAAGTATTTGTAAGTTATATGTAAAGGAAAAGACCAGTGATGCATGTATTTACCGATTAGGACAAGTTTTTAAAGGCATTAAAGGTACTGACATGTTTCTATTTAAAAGCTATATTTAGCTTTCCAAATAATTTTAATACTATGTAATATAATTACATATTTTTTTCTGATGTAAATTATTTAAAATCCACTCTTAAAGATAATATATTAAATTATATTTGCTCTGTAAAATGATTCTTAATTTTACTAAAGAGAGTAAACATAGCATTTGGGCATAGCTGTTTCCAAGGTAACAGTCAATAAGGCCATCTCTACATAGTCAGAGAAATATACTCAAAATTTTTGCGAATTTAAATTTCACACAATAAAATAAAACATCATAGACAAATAATCTTCTGAATTTAAAGCATGCACATTATAAAGCAAAACTGCATGCACTGTGATTATATTAAACATTTCTAAAATATGTGTTCTTTTCTTTTGGCAATTTTCAGAAAGGCAAACCATCTGCACAACAAAATGCATGTAACTGGCTATGAATTTTTATGCTAAAATACGTAGGCCTTTGCAGGAATTGCATATTTTAAAGAAACATAAATTATCAAATTATTCAATATTTTCATATACATTGTTACTACAGTATGTTATATACTCTATCTGATCTATCTTCTATCAGTCATATCCTCTACTGATAATGAAAATCAGAACTTGCAGAGGTAATTTTGAAATTTGGGGCAGCTTTTCTGATGGGTAAAGCAGATTGATGCTTTCAGAATACATGGTAATTTTTATTGTAAGAACCAAGTTCTAGAGTCTGTTTCTCCCCTTCCTCATTCTATACATCATGACTGTGAAAGAGAAAGAGAGAGAGAATGAGAGAGAGAGAATAATAATACCTATCTCAGAGGACATCTTTGTGTGAGAATTAGAGTAATTTGGGTAAAGCACTTGGGCCAACACTTTCCACATAATATTTCATATTATTACAGTAGGTTGTATTTGAGAATTAACTTACAAGAACATTAAATTAAAGTCAGTCTGACATTCTTTGTTATTGTAGTAAATATAAAATAAAACCTACATTTAAAGTTCAGTGGCACTGAGCACGTTCACAGTGTTGTACAAGCATCTCTACCATCCATCTCCAGGACTTTTTTATCTTCCCTAACTGAAACTCCACACTCATTAAACACTAACTACCCACTCCCTCCACCCTCCAGTCCTTGGCAATCTCCATGCTATATCTTGTTTCCAAATTTGCATACTCAACATAACTCATATAAGTAGAATCAAACAATATTTATCCTTTTGGTTCTGGCTTACTTCACTTCACATAATGCATTAAAGGTTGAGCTATATTGTGGCATGTATCAGAATTTCTTCATCAAGGCTAAATAATATTCTGTTATATATATATATATATATATATTCCATTTTGTTTAACCATTGATTCTTTGAAGGGCATTTGGGTTGTTTCCACCATTTTGCTATTGTAAATAACATTGTTATGAACACAGTCTACAAATATCTGTTTGAGCCCCTTTTAATTATATTTGTAAAGTGTAAGAGCTGAATTACATGACCACCCTGTGCTTAATTTTTGAGAAGTTATCATTCAATTTAATCCCAATAATTAAGATTCATTCTTAACATATAGTTTGAAAAAATATATTTTGCAGACACAAAGATGTCAACCTACTTTGCCTCAATAAACATGATTCAAAAAAAGATAATTAATTTTTTTTTAAATATCTTTTACAAGGATTGTGTTATTACATAAAACTTTAGCTGGAGCTTTAAAATTTCAAGTTACTTTTAAATGTCAAAATAAAGGACATCTGGAAACAAATTTGCTATTATAATGAAAGAATAAATTAAAATATATTTTAGTTTTTTTCTGTGAATTACCTGCATAAGGATTCAGGTCACTATTTCCAATACATCTTAGCAATATTTTCAGTTTTGTCTTACAACCTACTCTTCTTGATTTGGGCAAAACAAAAGCTTCCCACACGACAGAGCCCTACTTCCACGTAAATTTGGAATTGAGCCTTGGAATTGAGCCGTAGGAAAACATTTCAGGTAAGTTCCTTTTCAGGGTTGACAAGAATGTCTGACAAGAGTCTACCAGAAAACCTGGTGATAATTCACAGCAATAATCCCAAGACGATCATACATTTAAGTTAAAAGAATAAAACTATTCAGACGTATTATGTTGGAACACTGTATAAGGCTGCTTCATTTGTTTCAAATACTGTTATTTAAAGTTTATTCCTTCTCCTCCTTCAAAATGAAAATCCTTTGTTCAGTATTTTCTTGACCCCATTCTTCCGGCTGTACTTCCTCTGTTAAATGACCATTTATCTCAGTTCCCTGCCTGCTTCCTTCATAATCACCTCTAACATTCCAAGATCAGCTGGAACTTGGCATTCTTGCCAGGCAAGGCAGCTTTGACCCAGAAATACATGAATATCCATTTTTAATTCCACCTGCTTTTTTTCCCCCACCTCCCACATAGCTGCCAAGTGTCTATATTCTCCCCATATCAAAGTAGCCACTCAACCCACATCTCAAGTGTTCCTACTCATCAGAACATATGCTCTAGTTTGAAGTTTGAACTATATGGTCAGCTCCAAGGCAACTGAAGATGAACTGTGACTCACAGCATTTTACTGCAGAACAATGGAGAAAACTCCCATTTTTTTTTTCTTTTAGCCTTTATCTTTCTGTCAATATCTATAAGATACATATCCCATAGATTTTGGCTTTCAAACTTTTGAGTTCATCAGATTTATCAGAAGGGCTTGTTAAAACACAGATTGCTGGGCCCTTTCCCCTCATTTCTCTTTTACCAGATCTGGGATAAAGTCTGAAGATCTGCATCTCAAAGAAGCTCTCCGTGCTTCTGCTGTTGCTGTAGCAGAGACCACACTGAGATCCATGTGTGATATATCATTATACTGATATATTGATATAAAAGGAAGTTATGATTTTTATATATTTTGGCATATTGTAAGCCTAAAATGAGTGCAGCTTTTAGTTTTTGAAAAGATGAAATGTGAAAATAACTAAATAAATATTTACAAACAATAAAACATCCTAAAGAAACTGGAAGGAAATGACAAAAGTAATAATAGCACAAGTCCCTCCCAATACCAGAATCTTCTTTATAAAAATCCCAGACAGAAAAATAAGACATATACAGAAGATCTGTTCTGAGTCTATCACTGCCATAGGAACTTAAAGTAGATTTCCTTGTTTAATACTTGGAATAATTTAAGAGACAAACATGATTAATATCCCCAGCTATACAAATAAATAACCTAAAGTCTGGGTTAAACAACTTTCTCCAGGAAACCCAGCTAAGCTACAAGGAAAGCACTGGAAATTAAACTTTTATGTACTTTTATGCACACCAGTGTTACCCAACATTTTTTCATTACTCCTTGCTAAGGAGCCTTCTGATACATTTATTTTCCTAAATGTCCCCCATGAAGTTTTAATATCACAGTTATTCTGAATAATATCAATTTATATGTCATATGTGAGTATGTGTATGCTTCATACAAAAATTTCTAAAAAGAGTAAAAAGATGTTTTTGTCCATCAAGAGTCATTTTTCACTTTTTTGGAGGTGATTTGGAGGCAACTGAAAATGCAAGCTCTGTGCCTTGCTGTCCAAGGTGGGCTCACTATCCCCCTGTGGCTACTGACCACGGGAAAGTGTGTTTGACTAAGATGTTCTATGAGAATAAAAACAAGACTGCAAAATAGTTCATTAATAATTTCTGATATATTTTGAAAAAAAATTTGGTTAAATAAATGTTATTAAAATTCATTCCATGGCCTCCCTGGTGGCGCAGTGGGTTAAGCAACGCACTATGAAGCAAACAGCAGCCACTGCAGCACGAGTTCGATCCCTGCCTCCGGCCAGGGAGGGAACCCACATGGCGTGGCAGACCTCTCCTGCTGTGCCCGCTGCTCCCCTCAGCAGTGTACTTCAGTAGATCTGCCTGTTCTGTTCCCCGCTCTCTCTGGTGAATCCTCTCATCCCCCCCACACACACCTCTGGCCTGTACCCCAGTGCTTGTATGCATAAATAAATAAATCTTTAGAAAAAAAATAAAATTAAATTAATTCCACCTGTTTTTCCCCAACCTATTTCTTTTTACTTATTTTAATGTGACTTCTAGAAAATTTTAAAGTTCCTATATGAATCAATTTACATTTTTTTTTGGCTATTCAGCTCTAAACCTTCATGAGACAATAAGATTTCTTGTTAACAAGGAAATCTCTTTAACAAAGTAAACCTGGTCAGCTTATTCCAGTTAGAAAGTTTTGAGTCTTTTCCATGTTAGCAGCTACAATCTCATTTTAACTTCTAAATGTTAATAAATACTTCAAATACCTAAATAGAGACAACAGACTGCACCCCTTTACCAGGTTGAGGTGTGTTATGGGCTGAACTGTGTCCCCCTCCCCAGTACTGAAGTCCCAACCACAATACCTCAACACGTGATGTAAATTGGAGATAGAGTCTCTGCAGATTAAGTAGGCAAAAGGAAGTTATGATGAGTCCTGATCACATATGACTGGAATCATTATAAAAAGAGGAAATTTAGATACAGGCACACACAGAGGCAGACTCAGGGAAAAGTCAGTAAGTTATAAGTCCAGGTAAGAGGCCTGGAACAGAGCCTTCCCCCTCTGACCCTCAGACGGAACCAAATCTGCCAAAACCTTGTTCTCAGACTTGCAGCTTCTGAAACTGAGAAATCTCTGTTCCTTCAGCAGCTCAGTCTATGGTACTTCGTTATGACGCCCTTAGCCATCGAAAACAAGTGATAACCTTAAACCTTAAGGCTAATACCAAGGACCAGCTCACATAACCACAGCATGCCTGGGGGCCACTGTCAGAAAGTCTATTGACCAGTGTTAACCAAAATCCTGACTGCACAGTGGATCTGTGCCCTTACCCTAGTACAAGAGAAAGCACGTGAATCTAGATGTGCACTTCTAAACTAATCGATATCACAGAGTCAACAAGAAAAAATAACAAGTGATGGTCCACGGGGATTGCCCAGACTTGCATCAGGAAGCAGCAGAGCCAAGTAAAACAAATACATACATTGGGAGAAAACAGCTTATATAAAGTGAAACAAATTCTAGAAGTCACAGGAAATCAGATGTGATGTCCATCAAAGGTCAGCAGCGTGGTCTTGATTCCTAGAAACGCACACACGGCAGCCTTAACGTATTAAATTAGATTCCGTGAAATAAAAATTCTATGTGGGTCAGTATTGGTAAGAACTTTCTTCTAAAGGTCTGTCCAGCCTGAAATTTCCCCAAATAAAAGAAAGAAGAGGATGGCAGGAAGGGCTATCCAGAACAGAGGGTGTAAAATAATGGAGAGAAGCACCATCAAGCCATGTGCCTTTTACCGGCAGGTATGAAGATCTCTTTGAACACAACACAGGGAAAAGGTCGAGGTATGGTTATCCAGGACCATGCAAGGTATTCAGACACTGGTATTTAGGAGACAAATGAACGCCCAGCTGTGAGTGGAGGCTTCAGATGAGTAAACCAATCATTTCAATAAGAACTAGCTCTGATGGGTGTCAAGTGGCATCTCACTGTGATTCTAATTTGCATCTCCCTGATAACTAATGACTACTGATGTTGAACATCTCAGATGTTCATTGACCGCATGGTGTGTTTGTGTGCGTGGGTGTGCACAGAGGTACCTACAGTAACCAGATACTTTTTAAATTAGGCTTTAATTCAGTGGCTTAAAGTTTAATCAGCGGTTCTGAATTGGGCAATTTTGTACTCTAGGAAAATCTTGGTGATCTGGTTGTCACCCTGAAAGTTTTGCTACTGGCATGTGGTATGTATGTTAAGGCCAAAGATGCTGCTAAACACCCTGCAAGATACAGGACAGGCCTGAAAACAGTTATCTGGCCAAAATGTCCACAGTGTTTTGTTAAGAATTATGGCCCTGGCTTCCTACTGGTTTTATGATAAAGTCAGTGCTTTAAGCAGTGTATGCACAGCCCCTTGCCACCCTGTCAGCATTACCTGAGACTTCAAACTTCCCGCTTTCTTATTCTTCTAGGTCATCAAATCATCTGTTCCTGCCCTCCATGGAATGCCCATATGTGCTATTACCTTAACCTACACATTCCCCTCCTAAGTCCTACTTACAACTCAAACCTTTCCATAAAAAGAACTTCTCCAGAGAAACCAGCCACACTTTTTACTAGTTGGAATAAAATAGTTAACTCCTCTTTTTTTAGCATCTCTCTCCCCCATAGGATACAAAGGTCATGGGGCAGAGACCAAGCCATCTATCACCATAAATCCATGACATCAGCAGAAGTCTGCTTCTAAGAAGCATCAATACATATTTAAAGCATGACTCCTGAATGGATGGACAGATGCTGCAGGAAAAGAAATGAGACAAATTCTGTAAAATATTGTTCAGGGTGGACGCCAAGGAGGTTGCCAGCACCCTTGGCAATAGAAATCTCAAAGCAGTGGTGAAGGCTTGGAGGTTAGAGCAGCTATGGGTGGCATGTGAAGAAAAGGAAATGATTCGTATAAGCTACACTTTCATCATGGAAAAAAGAAGGTAAGTAAAAGGGTAGTAAGTAAAAGAGTTAGCAAGGTTGGATTTTATGCTAGGTTTTTTATGACTAAAGACACATCGATAGGTTTATGGAAGTACTTCAACAAATGGAGACATGCACAGGTACTGTTAAAGATGGGAGATACTAAAAAAAAGTCAGGAGCCAGAGGAACTAGTGTGCACGCACCCCAGAATGCTGAGAGAGTGCACTGCTATCCCAGGGACAGGAGGGAAGATGGGAGCATGTGGGGGACACAGTATATTAAACTAGGAGTGGGGAAAGGAGAAAGTCAGAAACGGTACCCCAGTGGAAATGGAAGCCATTTCCTCTCTACAAAGGGAATAAAGTAGGTGGAAGTTTTATTATAAGTAATATCTTTATCAGTCTTCTAGTTGACGTTTTTCTCATTTTAGCAATGATGTTCATATATTCATTTTTATGTGAATCATTATATAAAATGTTTTTATAATGATAAGTCTATTGTCCTGTGCCACCCAATATTTTGGGTTTCTTTAAGACAAATTTCATTGTAACATCTGTTTGTGTGTGTGAGCATCTCTTTCAGAGAAGAGAAGCCACGGGTCATATCAGAGTAAGAGATGCAAATACATTAAGCACCATCATTGTCAACCAATATTGAATCGCTATTGAGCATACACTCAACCTTAAGTCATAGACTTCTCAGGCTACCAGTGCTGTGTCAGCTCTGTATTGACAATAAATATTTTACTTCTCAAACTCATGGGAAGAAACACAATTGATGAAATCCACTAGCGTATGTAGGACTCTGGGGAATTTCAGATGGAATGGGGGGATGGATACAGAGCTTGCCAAACAATGCCACATGCAGTGTGTCATGAGGGTGTCAGCACATGTTAGCTCTCCAGGTCTGCCTTCTGTGTGAACCCACTGTGAGCCAGACTCACACCAAATCCTTCTCTCATTCCATAAACCTGCCCTAAGTTCCTGCTGAGTGACAGACTTATGCTCTTCCCTAGGGAGAGACTATAAATACCATAAACCTGCAGTCCTCCAGGATCCCAGGTGCAGCTGCAACACAGACAAGACACAGCCAGCTCTCTGTGGGCACCTTTCTGCACAAGGAATCTGGATAGGGACTGTGCATTCACACTAACTTGAATTCCAAGTCACTCTTTGTCCTATGTGGGGGCAGATGACTCATCCTCTACTCTTCCTTAACACTTAACATATCCTGAATTTCCCAAGATCAAGGCTATCCACAGGAAGCCCTCAGACTGGTCCTAAAGGGAATCCAACAAAAGACATTTACAAGGTGTTAAGAAGAGAGAAAAGAAGGAGGAGCAGGTGCAATGAGTCTTGCCAGACAAGGAACTGACATTTATTAGCAATGGGAAAAATGACTTTTGTTTTACACTATTAATGAGTATCTTTCCACATGCATGCTTCTAAATGACTGGCTGATGTAGAACACTTGTGGACTATACTCAGGCATCTGTACCTCAAAACCAGCAATGAAGTTGTCCTATCATTCCACAACTTACACATTATGGAGAAAAAGTGACTCTATACCAAAGGAAAATACTAGCTTAAAAGGATGAACATGTAAGGAAGGATCTAAGTCTTTTTTTCCTAAAAGGATTCTGTTTGGAGATGGCATGGTAGAGTAGAAAGGACCCTGAATTTAACCTGTTTTAATTCAAACTGAGACTCTACTTGTTTGTCCGTAAGTCACAACTTACTACTAGCCTCAGTTTGTTTCTATGTAGAGTGAAAATAATAGCACTTGCTCTCTTACTACCACTGAGGTGGTCTTAATAACTGAATGGAAGTGAATATAAATGAATAGCAGGACTTAGTAAGTACAAGGGCCTGTTATGAGGCTGGAGACTCACACTCAATATTGAACTCCCAAGGCAGCATTAAAGTAAAGCCTCTCTTCCCTCAAATGTAGTATAAAATCACTAAAAAGACTGGAGAAGTAGGCTTCAGATGGGGTCTCTATGGATGACACCAGAAACTATAGCACGAACTCTTGAGGAAAGTTACTGCCTCCACCACATGCACAAAGAAGATAAATTAAGAAGAAACTCCTAGAAGCAAAACCAAGCAAGTTTAGCCAAAAGACAAAGGAAGGGTAATCTGAGAATAGGGAGCAGACACTGTTGTCACTGCCTCTCCATCATCAGGGAACTGGAAATAGAATACTGGAGACCCATTACAGAATGAAACTTCCTTCAGTACCTCACATATCTGTAGAAACAACCCCATGGCTGCAGAAAAATGGCCCTTTCCCATTTCTGCCCTCCAATCTTAGAGGAGTGCCCTGGCAATCTCACCTCTTTGGTGGAGCTTAGTTTGCAGCAGGAATATTAGATCCCTCAAAGGGATCTAGTAACAGAAGCTTCAGACCTCCAGACTTTATTATAGAAAATCCCACTAATGATGGTGCACTGGTGAAATGGTGGTGGGAAACCCATGGGAATCACAATTGATGTCAAATATATATAAAGAGAGAAAACAAACAAACAAACAAAAAACCTTGAGTTTAAATAAATGTATGTTTTAAATAAAAAAATCCCACTAAAAAGTTGTAGAATTGGACACTAGGTGAGACTCAACCATTTATAAGAGAGCACACATAAGGAGGGAGCGTGGTTAGCAGCCTGCATTTTATCTTAATGTCCTAGACCACTCGACTTACCCTACAATAATTTTTAACTCCTTTTTGAGCTCATACGACCTCTTCTATAAAAAAAAAGAACCAAATTAATTGATCATTATCGAATTCATAAATAAGTCCCAAAGAAAATCTGATTTTTAATGGCAAAATAAGCTCAATCTCCTAAATGTTAATGTCATATATTGACAGCAAGCATGGTCAGGAAAAGAGTGGGTATGCTTTGTTAATTAATCCATTTTTCCTGATCATGTTCATAAAATTCAATGCAGTAAAATGAAGGAAAACATTAAGTGAATACCGTGAACAAAAAGAATGCCTGAAGTGAGGTTTTTTTAAATTATTTTAATACTACCTAACTTATATTTCCCCATTTATAAAAATTTAGTTTCTTGATAAATATATAAATCTAGTCAAAGCAATGATATATACCTAAGTACTTTTTCAAACTACAAATTAAAATAAAAATTTCTAACAATCAATATTTAGAAGTTAAAAAAAATCAAATAGCAAAACTTAAAAAGATCACAGGGAAAACAGACTCTTAAAAAGAGTTCAACTTTATATACTATTTCAGTTAGTCTTTTTATAGAAGTAGGTGGTTGCCTTGGGATTTCATGTGTAATGGATCTCAGAAATCTGTGTCTAGTTCCTTTATCTACTGATATATAGGAACACACAGTCTGCCTGGGGAATCAGACACCCCCAAGATGGGGAAAGGGGAGCATCATGAAATCTGCACAGATGAAATGTATGATACAACCTAAAAACTTTGCAAGAACCCCATATCAGCTTGGGTAACAGGAACACTAACATTTTCATTTATCAAGGATTTGTTATTTAAGTGGAGAGCCAGAGCCTTGTCACCAGTTCACAATCAACCCCATTTCACTTTCTACTGGCACTCCTAGCTCATGATTAACATGAAACAATTCTGATAAAGAAACATTTAAGTACAGGTTCCCAAGTTCGACATTAAAAAGCAAAATGTTGCTGTCCCACTTAGACAGCATTGCAGGTAAATGTAAATTGAAGCTATTTATTAATAGGTTACACTTCCAAGGGAAGCATTGGAGATAGGCTAATAGGCAGAGCAAATTATCCTAATGCACCATAGGTGGGAATATCAAAGTCAGGCAAGATAAGAGAGAAGACCCATGAGAGAAAAATACATTCCAGAAACAGCACTGGGCTTCTGCAGGCTATGCCAATAACCGCCTGGAGGCATTAGCTTCCTGCTAAATTACTAGAGCTTCACCAAGCTGTCTCCTCCTGCGGGGCACTGACTATACCTGCTTCACATTCCAGATTTTACCTTAGGAAAAGCGCCTAATCAAGTAGCATGTAAAGAAAAGATAAGTCACTTTTGTTGTTCTTGTTCAAAAGGGTCCATTCAGCAACCTTAAAAGTGCTTTAAGGTGAAGAAGGCTTCTTTTGTCTTCATTAAAAATAGGGGAAAATAGCCTTCTTAGATAAAAAACAGGCCAAACCAATCTCAGGAGTTCTAAGTCAGGATAACTGTTACCCCTGGGAAGGGATGGAGAAGCTTGAAGGGGGACCTTGGGGCTGGCAATGCTGTTCCCTGATCTGGGGCTGATTATGTGGGAGTGTTCTTTTTGTGGAAACTGGTCCAGATGGATTTGCATGTTTTAGTGTATATATGTTACACTCAAAAAAAAAGCTTAAAATAGCTTTATTGGTTCACTCTGAAAAAGTTATATATTTACACTTAGTTTACAGTAGTTACCATGAATGAGAAATTTAAAAAAGCTCTTTGGACATGATAAATGGATATACCTGGGCATATTTATGTGGACTTTTAGAGGGTACTTGCTAGGCTTCCAGTCTGAAATCTACCTCATGCTGTGTGTGTGTGTGTGTTGGGGTGGGGGTGAGGGCTCATCAAAATCCACCATCTGCCACCAGAATTGTCCTCCCCTGTTTCCCAGAACCTTACCAAAGTAAATGCTGCTGACTGCCCACTTCAGTAACTCTTCCTCTCTGCTCCCTCATTAACCTCATGAGTGTTATCCTGTCATCCTTCTCTTGACTTCGTTGTGGAAACTGTAACTGCTAATTTTATACAATGCAAAAAGTCTAAGTTTTATGTAGGATGCTGGGAGATGTATGATATACTAGCATGTTTATTATTATTACCTGTTGTAGCCACTTTGTCTTCTGATGGCAGGGGGGAAATGTGGGACATGAAAAAACAGTTACTTGTTTCAAATCCACAGGGCAGGAATACAATTTCAAAAAGCAGCCCTCTTCTCAAACAACTGAGCCAGTCATCAACTACAAGTTTTGAACGTTACATGATGTTTTAAAGACAGGAGGTACAAGATGAGATATGATAGGTAGCAGGGAGGGAACAGGGGGGGGAGAGAGAAGGGGGGGAGGGAGGGAGGGAGGGAGGGAGGGAGGGAGGGAGGGAGGGAGGGAGGGAGGGAGGGAAGGGTAAAGAAAGTCTTGCTAACAGAGTTTTGTTTCACTGTTTCCTCATCTGGGCATCATACCTGTGCACCCATTACCTACATACAGGTATTACCCGCTTTTCAAAAATTCCTATTACAACACTTCACTATTGCACAAGACCTAAATTAGTACATTTTTGTACAACAAAAGTGAAAATAGTGTTCAGCTTTGGTTTTACAGCAGCCCTAATAGAGGCAGATGCACCCAGTATTGTGAGAACGGCACCACCAAGCTCCTTCAACAAGAACTACTCGGTACAGGCTGTGCGCTTATCAAATCATCCCTGCTTTACCATAAGAAACTGAAATAGCATATTAATGAAGTGAGACTCTTCAAGAATCTCTCTGGTTCCCTTCTGATATTATTCCTTTTACATTACATGTGATTTTAGATTTTATATATAGTATGGTTTGTTAGGTTATTTTGTGGCCTGGAAATGTTCAAAAAATTTTCCATACAAGTTAATGGTAATTGTTTCTTTGGTTTGTGTAACTTAAGCATAGGAAAGGTTTCATATGACTGCTCTACTTTTGGAAACTGGGGAAATCTGATAAATATATCTATAAATTAAATTAAGGAATTTAAATAGAAATTCAACTTTTGGATGCTTCATAACTGTCTTGCTTTAAGAAGAATGGGTCCTACTTTTTCTTTGCTAATTATAAAAACAAAAATCAAGGCACACACTAAAGGGAATGGAAGAAAGATCTGGATGTTCCCACTTGTAGAATAAGGATCCTCTAACACATACTGATGACCTTCACGGCTCTCTAACTATAGAGAGATAATAAGTCTTAAGAGGAAAAAAAAAAACATGTTTTATTGAGGTTTTGCTGAGTGTCAGGCACTTAATCTTAAAGGTCAAGTGAACAAATGAATTATGTATTGCTGTATGTATAGTGTGTGGGCAAATAGCACCCCCTACACATTCCAGATAAGTCCAAGGTTGAGAGGCATTAAAGAACTTGCCAATGAGACAAAAAGATCACCTTCTTGGTGAATAAGGGGCAACTTACTCTGCCTTGCTCCAATTCTTTGGACTGACCTATTAGTCAGTTGCCCCCCTCACTATTTGTCCCCCAGTACTGGCCAGCCTGAGCCAGGACACTTTACAGCCTTGCTACTGTTAGGGGGAAAAGTCCTCCTGAATGGATTACACAAGTAAGTTTATAGACTCCAACCCCCACTCCAGACCACCAATATTCCAGAACCCTAAATCCGATAAGATGACTATCGAGGAGCGGATCCCTGGGACCTGAGGGTGCAGTTAAGCAGCCAGGTTGGCTATAAAACCAGAGACGTGAGCCTAGGGAGCCATCTACCCTTGGTTCAGAGGCAGCTCCCAACACTCTGTTGGGTTCCAGCTCAGAAGATCCATATTTATGGATTTGTATCCCTCTCTTCTTGTGTTATTGCTACTTTATTTCCCCTTCTTTTGTAAAATAAAACCCTTTAATAACTTAAAAAAAAAAAAAAGAACTTGCCAATGTTGAAATCTGAATTTAGAGGGTGAGAGTAATGAAAAAGAAAAAACAGAGATAAAATCAAAAAGACTTCTATGCCCCATAGGTTGCTGGAAAAAAGAGACAAGGTCCCAGATACATTAACAAGGGCAATCAGAGGTTGGGGGCCTACTAAACCACTTTCATCCTTCCTCTTTCCCTCCACATCTTGTCCAAGACATGTCAAGGCCAAACACCAGAAATGAGAGATTCACAATCTCCCCTCTCACTAGCCGAGATGGAGAAAGTCATGCCCCTTTCATTGTCCATTTCACCAGAACACTCCTATAATGTCCACAGTCCTTTACACCCACATCCCACCGACAGAGTCTAATAACAGACACATATAATAAATGCCAGGATATTGCTGGTACAACAGGTATTTTCATCTCTGTCTGATGGCCAAGTTCTGTAAGAAAGGTTTAGCCTTAATGCTGACACTGTATACATTATCATGAGTTATTCAAACATTGAAATACTTACAGATGCCCCCACAGATCCTTGGGACCCTCAGAATTGCCCATGATCATACAAAAATAAGGTTAATGCCTGGCCCTGGTGAAAAAGGGGGTCTTTAGGACCCTGCTTCATCTCTGCTACTTGCCAGCTATCTGCCATCTGCTGTAGTTGGTATTGCCTACCAAGCTTTTGACTAACACCCTTAGGGCATTCACAGGCTCACCAAAACATTTCTAGGTAGCTAAATACAGATTATGCAGGCTACTGTACCCTCTGGCCTATATATTCCATTCCATAAGAGGTCAGGACAATGAGACTGGTGATTATGGTATTTTAACCACTCAAGGAAGAAAACCTAACCTCTTCATAATTTTAAACAGCCCAAACTCATCCTCTTCAAATGTACCATTATGTTACCTAATGAAATACTGAAAATCCATGTTGTAACTTGGCCTATCTTTTCTCTTAAAGACCAAAGAACAGAATTCTACAAATTTTAAGTGACATTAGATACTTGAGAGTTGTTCAAATTATTTCTAGCATTTACTTTTCCTCTATACAAACAGAAGGGGGTGAACTACTGAGGGAGGAAGCAGTATCAGAGGAAAAGACCTATTAGGTACCCTGCTCAAATATATGAAATCAGACTAGAGAGACTCTCAAAATCTCTTCCCTTTCCATTTCGAGCAGACCTACTAGAAGCAGGTACAAATGCTGAAAGTTTTTCATTGCATAAAACAAATTCAAAATAAATCTGTGAATATGAGTTAAGCCAGCCTGAGCTTCAGCCACTTCATAAATATCCCAGAAGAGCTGAAAAGATTGTTCATGATTATGTCACTGAGCTCTTTCTACCTCTCAGGTAGAAAGGTAACAATTCGTTGAATTTCTCAAAATCCCAACATAAGAGATAAAATTATATTCACAAGCCAGCAAAAACTGACATAGGCAATAAGATTGTGCTAACCATCTGTCACATTTTTCAAGTTATAGCACAAAATTTATCTCAGTGGTTTCAAATTGTGGTTCCCAGCCGGGAAGCATCAGCATCATTCAAGGCCTTAGAGAAATGGAGATTTTCATGTCCTACCTTAAACCCTTTGACTCAGAAATTGAGGGTGAAACCAAGGAATCTGAGTGTTAGCAATGTCCTCAGATTGTTCTGATCTACAATCACATATAAGAAGTCCTGTTTTATCCTATTGACTACTCCCAACTAATAAATGAAATAGGTAGGAAACGTAGCATTTTCAAACAAGAGGAAGCACAGATTCAGAGAGATTCAGTGAGTAACCTAAAGTCACACAGCTCACTGACAAACAAAAACTAGTAAGTTAACCCAGGTCTTTGAAGACAACATCTAGTTCTCTTTTATCTTCAATACATGGAAATATAATTAGCCAGATAGCCTAAACCAATTTGATTCTAGAAGGACAAATATGAACTGGGAAGAGTAGAGAGGAGAATTAAGGCAAGATAACAAAGTTTGGGTCTGTATAAGTCCACAGATCACCACGAAGAACGAGAGAGCCAAGGAACTTGCAGCAAAGTTCATCATATTCTAGGTTACTCCTGTCTAGCAAATCCTAAGATTTGAGATGCCACTGGTCACTCCTCTTTAATGCCTACATTGTTCCTAAAAAGCTCACAGGGGCTTCTTCTCATCTTCTTTTTGGGTTTTTGACTACTGGCCTCCCCATCACTCTTCCTACACCACTCATAATCTCTATCTCATTGGCATTCTTGATCATTTTCTAACATCTCCACCCGGCATGTAAAGTCTACAATTTCTTGACTACCCCAGAATCTAGTCCAGGGCCTGGTATTAGTATTTTAGGATGAAAAATATGTTACATAAGTGCACAAAATAAAAATCATATAACCGATGTATCAAAATGTGTTTGGACAAAAGACCTTCATTTTCAGTTCCACTGGATATTTTCTTTCAAAATAGACATTCTGACATATTACTTAAAATACATTTTAAAATCATCACTATGAAGAAATCCAAAGCTCACCCTGAAATTCCTTTTTCTATTATAATATGTGAAGTCTCTTCCTAGCCACCATCAGTCCTTCACTATTTCTTAGTTAATCCATCATCACATTTGCTCTCTACTTGAGGATCTCAAGATAGGCAAACAGTTCTATTTGTTGCTGAATTGCACTTTTCTTTCTTTTTCCTTGATACAAACAAAGCACTTAATGTGTGTCTGAATTTATTATTTAGATTCTATTCCATTTACAAAAATATCCGGTATGTAGACCTGGGACAGAAGGAAAAAAGTGTAACATCTGCAGTAAAAGGTTACATGTTTACATCCTTGCCCACAGCATTTAATAACTGGCATGAGCTTTCAAGGAAGCTAGGGCTCAAACTCCAAGTTCCCTCTGCGCTTCCAAGTGGACAAAACAGACAAGCAGACCCACTCAGCTAAGTAATTGGATTCACTACCTGGAATATTTAAATTGTTTTAAGACACTGGAAAATGGCTTAAGAAGATTAAAGAAAAATACCCTGGAGGATAACAGGCTATAATTTACTAGGTGGAAAATCTTTTCAGCAAGAAAAACACCTCGTTCTCCTAAAATCCCTCCTGTTAAAGAGATGTCTTAATCATTTTGGACCTAGACTTCCTTAGATCCTAGCAGTTCGGGTTTATTCCAGTGGTTTGTTCTTATTAGATCTTTTGAATGACACCCAGGATATAAATGCTAAAATAACATTCTCCATTTGAAGATTCGCATTTTCAGCAAAATTATTAAAGTGTTTTAAGGCATGGGGAGGGGGGTCACTTGAAGTTAGGGCTCCTATGAAACAATGGAGTTGCAGGGCTGAGCTAAGCTCTGCCTTATCTGGAAAAAGATGTAGGTAAATCGTGGGCGAATGTCTTCATGGATCTATTTCAAACGGAAGATTCCTCCAGCCAGCTCGGTTCTCCCAAAACTAGCCTTCAGCTTCTGCCTGCAGAACCAAGGTGTCCTCCAGGACCCCTTAATACCACCCCTTCTGCTCTCCTGCCTCCCCAGGGGTGTCCTCCCCTGTCCTTCGCAGGCCCCCTTCCGCCGGAGCCAGGCGCTGAAGTTTGGCATCAACGACCACCTGTCGGCCGGACCGCTGTGTCCTTTGCCGCGTGGGCTCCAAGCGCTGAGATGGTTAACAACCACAAAACAGTTTCGGACTTCAGGACTGCTCTTTCTTGAACAGGGGCAAAGGGGGTGACAAGGAGTGCGTCCGCAGGCGGAGAGGGGCGCTTCTTGTCCATACCCCAGCGCTTTCCAGCTGGTCCCAACTTCACAAACCCCACTTTCCAAACTCTCAGACCGGTCAAAGGCATAGCCGTGTGCACCTCTAGTTCTTTTGGCCCGACAGATTTAAGACCCTCAGAGGGCGCTCGCCGGACCCAGCAAAGAGGTCAACAAGTAAGCCCCGAGGGCACAGGCGCGCACGCCGAGCCCCTACTCTACTACCCGCCTGGGCAGCAGCCAACCTGTGAGTCCTGAGGCCGCTCCTGCGGCTCCGGGTGCGCCCATTGCATAACGCGCCCCTTGCCCCACCCCCACGCCGCCCGCCCTGCCCCACGCCCGGCCAGCACCCCCAGCCGGGCCACCCCAATACTTACATCATCCCACTTGACGAATTTGGTGCCCTTCTTGAGGCTGTCGGACACGCACACTGGCTTGAGTTGCAAAGCGTGCACTCCAGGCTGTGCTCCAGCCATCTGGGCTCACCGGGGCTCCCGGCGGCCCGGGCGAGCGCGGCAGGGATGGGGCGAGGGGCGCGGGGCGCGGGCTCAATTCACTGCTGGGGAGACGCTAGACTTAGCCACTGCGCCGGCCTCCGCACCTCCTCCGGCGCGCCTCAGCAGGCGGGGTGCGCGGGGGCGAGGCGCCGGGCCATGCCCCGGGCGGGACGCGGGGTCGGGCGCCCGCTGTGGATGCGGAGCCTCAGAGGGCGAAGAGAAGCCGAGCCCAGCAGCCGAGGCTGCCAGCCGCCGCAGGATTCTGCTCCTCCGCCGCCGCCGCCGCCTCAAAGAGCACCATTCAGCACATCCTCTAGACAGAGGGAGAGAGCGAGTGACACACGCTCAGCCCCCCCACCACCACGCTCCTTCCCCTCCTCCCTCCGCCTCCCGCCTCCCCTTCCCCGCCACCCTCGCTAAGCTCGGTCCCTCCTTCCCCCCACGGCTCCCAGCCCAACTTTGCGCGCTGGGTCAGGCGCGGGGAAATGGGGACACAGCGGCACCTCCCGGCTCCGAGGTCGTAGTGCAGCCAACGCCTGTGCCGTCCGCCTGCCCTCTGAGCATGCCCTGAACCCCGGGGGCTGGGGTGCCCGGGTGACCCGAGCCTGCTGTGCCGCGGGGGTTTTCTGCGGAACTTGAACGCAGGGCTGGGGAGCCTTTGGATGCAAATTTGAGTGGGTAAAGGGAGCCATTGGCAAGAGTCAGGCGACCTACAGCTTCGCCCTGGAGCTGGAGCTCTCCTGCGCGGCCACAGACCAGCTTTTTGAAAAAACGATTATTATTTACTAGTAGAGAAGAGAGGAGTTGAGAGGTTTGGACAGCTCTTTGGGGAAATTTCGCCGCTCCTGAGAGTTTGCAGCGCGCTGCTCTGGAAGCTAAGCATTTGGCCAAAGTTGTGATTTTGAAATAGAAAAACCTGTCCAGAGAATAGAAACGGTTTTATTTTCCGTGTGTGTGTGCAGCGCCCGTGTGTGTGTGTGTGTGTGTGTGAGAGAGAGAGAGAGAGAAAGAGAGAGAGAGATTCATACAGATGAGCATAAGTCAAAGAATGGTCATCTAACTCAACAATCATTTCTTTTTTTGATATTTAAAAAAAAGGAAATAACCCCACCAGAATGAATAAATTTTAGAAGATTGCTAATATCACTGTTTGAAAGCATGTGAAGCAACTGGAACTCACATTCAATGATGGAAAGAATATAAAATGATAAAGCTACCTCGGAGAACAGTTTCTCATAAAGTTAAACATTCACTGAGCATAAAAACCCAGAATTTCCACCCCTAGGTTTTTTGCTCAAGAGAAACGAAAACATGTGTCTGCATAGGCTTGTGTGGCCATGTTCATAGTTTTCTTCACAATAAGCCCAAACTGTAAACCACAAATATCAATCAACAGGTAAACGGATTTAAAAAATATGTGTGTGGAGGGGGAGTGGATACCCAAACAAAGGAATATTGTTCAGAAATCAAAAGGAATATCCTGAAGCCTCACAGTGAATTGTACAGACATTAAGCCTAGTGAAAGCAGCTGGTCGAGATAGGTCATATACTGTGGGCTCCTTTAGAAGGAATTCCAGAGAACAGTCCAATATATGTTGACAGAAAACATATCAGTAGCTGCTTGTGACCAGGGATAGGGCACCAGAGAACTTTGGGGATGATGAAAATGTTCTACATCATATGTGTATACATTTGTCAAAAACTCATAAAACTCTAAATGAGTACCTTTCATCATAAGTAAATTATACCTCAATAAAGTTAACTTTTTTTAAAAAAGGCCAAAAAAAATATTTCTAGCCCTTAAGTATCTGTCCCCACCCTGTCCTCTACCTACAGGGCATCCAAGCCCCAGTGACTATAAACTATCAAAATATTGCCAAAGATCCACTGGGAAAATTTGTTATTAACTATTTTGAAACATTAAAAAATGTATTGATCACCAGTTACATGCTAGACAGTTATATAATCACCCGGTGAACACCACTCCTGATTCCTGTTCTTTGGGGGCCTTGTCTTCTCCTTGGAAACCATTTGCTACGAAGAATTGTTTTAAATACTGGCATGCCTCTAAACTAAAACTTATGTACCTATATTGTCCAAAGACCTAACCAGCAGCCTTGGCTTGCTGGTTACTCTCAGAAGATACCAAACATCGTTTAAAATTGCTTCCTTTACTTTAGTGAGCTGCAATGCAATGTACTTTCAGAGTTCCTGATCTTCTCAATCTATTTTCCTTACAACTGATCCTAGTAGAGTTGTTATGTTTTCTATTCTTGTCTTTGCTACAACCCCTTGATTATTTATTGGAAAGATTATTGGACAAGGTTTCATTTATCAGAAGAGCTTAGGAAGGCTAGAAAGAGATGTCCATTTTAGAAGTCAAATGGATACTAGGCAGAATAAGAAAGTAGGTAGAAGCTCATGGTGGCTTATTGCATCTGTGTTCTCTATTCCCGGTCCTTCTCTATAGCTACATTTTGCCATATGACTTTATAGTTTTCAACCACACACTGTATTTTCCCACCCCATTGATATTGGACAAAGTGACTTTGCATTGGATACAACATGAGCAAAGGCTTGAAATAAGCTTCTGAGGTTGGGTTTTCCAACTTGGCTTTTTATCAATTTACATGAGATGAACATATCTAAGAGAGCCATCTGGGGTCGACCTAGGCCTTGTGTGCAGCTTGGAGGCAAAACCAACAGAATTCATTCTAGGCCTATCAGAATCCAGCCAACCTTGTGAGCATGACAATAAATACTCATTGTTGAATGCTGCTAAGCTGGGGGGCCATTTGTTATGTGCCATTATAGTGGTAATAACTGGTTGAATGAATAGTCATTCATCTAGTATTCTTAATTCTTCCCAGCTGATTCTGTGAATGGAAATGTCAGAAGGAGAATAAAGCTGCAGAATTTTGAACATTTATCTTGAAGACAAACATTGGCTGCAAGAGTTGCTTCCGCCAGCAAAAGGATGCAGCTTGATCCCAGAAGGCTGTACAATAAACCCCATCGACATGTAGGATGAGGATTGCTTGGTTCAACTTCCTCATTTTCCACACCTCTGGTTAAGGATACGAGACAGAAACATTTTTATGGAGTGGGGATTTTTGCCATGCAAAGGGATCTGTAAATACATCCAAAATTTGTGTGAGCCAGGCCTGTGATCCATCAAGTTCTGTGCTCTGTCCTGTATTTGAAACAATAGAAAGGTCTGTTTTTGTGAGAGAACAGAATTGCCATTTGGAATGTCAGCCAGCCTCGGGGAGCTGGCAGAGCTAACCTTTATTGAGGGCTCTGTAGTTCAGAGCACGGAGCTAAGTGCTTCTGAGACATCCAATAACAAAACCCAGCACACACAGCACTCTCCCTTCCAGGCTCCCGGGGTTCTATGCAAACTCTGATTTCACTCAGGTGGTGAAGTGGTTGGGGAAGGTGGTTCATCCCCCTTCCTAAGGGATGAATTATGATTGGTCTATTGATCTAAAACACTTATAGAAGTCCGTTCTTTTTTGTTTATGATGGTTTGGGAAATGGTTAAGGGCCCAGATCTGCCCAATGGACTGAAGGAGGTAGCACTTTATGGAAATTTCTCTCTCTCTTCCATGCTCTCTCTCTACACACACACACACACACACACACACAGAGTATTGCCAAGTACAAAAATGCAGTCTTGGTCCCTCATGAGATAATAAAGTATATTTATTGTTATAATATGTGCCTTAATTGCTACTCTAATTGAGAGTGGATAAAATTATTATCTTTCATTTACTGGTTATAAAACTGAGTCTTCAGGAGATGAATTAACCTAATCAAGGTCACATAGCTGGGGACTGAGTTTGAGAACTATGAACTCTGACTTTAGAATTTGACTCTTAACTACTATGTGATGACTTCTAAAATATCCAGCTCAGATGCAAGTAGTTTCTCCCTACTTTTAACCACAATATAATATCAACATTTCTGATTCTCCTATAAAACTGAGTTCAGTTCATACCTTACTTGAGGCTGTCCACCGTGGCAAAGGCAAGGAGTTTATTTGAAGACTCATACCTTCTCACACTCACTTCTGTCAGTCACAGTGGAAAAGTCCTGAGATACAAAGGCTAATCAGTTAATGCATAAATAATAGTGATGCTGAGAACTTGTTATATACCAGGCACTGTTTTAAGGGTTTTGCACTTTTAATCCTTTAATCCTCACATTAACCCCATGAACTGAGTTGCTATTTCCATCTTTATTTCATAGTGGAGGAAACTGAAGTGAAGAGTTAAATGCTTGTCCAATATTTTCCAGTTAGTCAGTGGTAGAAATTCAAACCTAGGCAGTTTGACTGAGCCAGTACACTGAATCACCATACTATGGTAACCTGAAGAGTTAATGCAAAGATGAAATGAAACTGTGTGTGTAAGTCTCTGTCACACAGGGCTGAGCAGTGGTAGTTAATGCATTGATAATTTTTCTAAAATAGTATTGTGCTGTTTTTAAGTATCCTAGAATAAACTTTTATTTTCAGTATTCAAAGACAGCATCCTAGTTCTGTAGTCTGTGATTTGGTCAACGTCTTTTGCCTTCATTGATTCTCTAAAATTTAATCATATCACTTTCACTTCTAACCTTCTAGAATTCAAAAACTCTTATTCTATTATGAATAAATAAGTTTAAATTACATCTAAATGTCAGGTCTCCTCTACCTTTCTTGAAATAATAAGAGATAGAGGAAAAACTACCCCAAACTAGATTTATACTAACCTCACCTGGGTTACATTAAATAGTCTTCAGCACATAAGGCCCCCATGTTGCTGTTCCATCCTCTTTCCCTGCCTGGTTGGCTGTAATGAAGATGATCCCTGAGGTGATGTTGGGAACCTTGCAAAGGAGAAGACAGAACCTGGGCCTGAGTCCCAGGATGTCTTCAGGGTGAAAGTTACCCTGATCACTTATTTGCCTGCCCAAAATGGCTTTGTGAACAAGAAATACACTTTTATATTATTTAAGTTAAGAAATGCATGTCCTCAGAAGCATTATTATTATCACCACATTTCATATCAATATGAGAAAAGGTTTGTATATCTTAAATGGATAATTAAGAGCATATATCTGAGTGAATTGCCAAATTCTGACTCAATGAGATCTATTATCAAGTAAAATACAGAGAGAGGCAGACACTCAAAAGTAAGACAACTTAACATCCCTGGCACACAGAAAAGAGTTCTACTTTTCCTTCCCTGAAGGATATAATTTGAACCCTTTCTTAAGAGCACAATGCATTTTCTTTAAGTGCAATCACATACACACACAAAAAGCTTTCAAAATGCTTTAGTTATGTTACAAAACTGGTGTGTTTTTCCCTTCTTAGAAAACAAGAAAAATGACCATATATTCGCTTAAACTCTATTTTATCCTTCATTTAAAGCAAAAACTTTCACTGAAATCTGACTGATTGCTTTAAATACCACACTGGAGGAGAATAGAGTTCAGAAGCTTAGATCCAAAAATGTTTGAGGAGGAACTAACAAAACACAACAAAATAACTCTTTGACTCTGTGAAATATATAGTGACTACCAGAAGGGAAAGAGTGGGGAAGAATGGGTATAGGGAGTCAATTTGACAATGTAAATGGCACTAGAACTTTAGTGGTGGATGAAGATAGATATATACATATCATATATACATATGATATTTACATATCATGTGTATACATATCATATATGTATATATACATCACACATATCAAGGTATGAGTTTGTACTCCAGAAACATATATAATATTATAAACTAATAGCAAATCAATACAATTTTATTTCAAAATAAATGAAAATTATTTAAAGAGACACTTTCAGCAGAAGTGAGATTTCAGGGGCCTCCCTGGTGGCACAAAAGTTTTAAATGACAGCACTATGAAGCTATCCACAGCCACTGCAACATGAATTTGATCCCCAGGCAGGGAGGGGACCCACATGGCACGGCAGACCTCTCCTATCTCGCCAGCTATTCCCCTCATCAGTGTACTTCAGAAGATCTGCCTGTTCTGCTCCTCACTCTGTCTCTGGTGAATCCTTTCACAGCTACCCCCCACCCCTGCCCGCACCTCTGGCCTACACCTCAGTTCTTGTATGCATAAATAAGTAAAAATAAATCTTTTATTATTTTTTTAAAGAAGTGAGATTTCATGGAAAATGTAGGTATTAGGTTGTGAGGACCATAGAAACAATACCTCAGGAAAAATGAGGAGTGAAGACCAAACGACCTCATGCTACTTCCCTCCCCCCTATCCCTGAATGCTCTGAGACAGACAAGAGGCAAGATAGAATCCTCATGAATCAGTTTATCTCCCAGACAAGTATCTTCCCTCTCCTATAAAAATAAAAGTCAGCACACCCCTAATCCTTTCTCACTTCAAATATAACCACTAGCTTTGGGCATCTAGTTATAGCAATTCAAAATTTAAAGGGGATTTCTTTTTACTTTTGAATTTTTGAACACTGCGAATGTAAAATCTTTGACCTCTTAAATTTTTAAATAATCCCCTTTCAAATTAAATGGAAGCTAAATTCTATAACCTTTTGCTTCTTTTTCCTTTACAAAGATTTTAATCCCCATCACTGATACAAAATACAGTAAGAACTACAAAATTGGGGAAACCAGCTTTTCTCATTTTCTTGGACTTTTGACAAATAAGAATATTACTTTCTTTCAGATCAAAACTTCCTCTTTTCTGGCATGCTTTCATTTCACCATAGTCATACCACCTTAGTGATATCAGAGCAAATTTTTGACTTATAAATTTATTTTTAAAAATTGTAACAATGTTACAATTCAAAAATGTTAAATTCTCCACCTCTAAAGGAGATAAAGATCTTTTTCATCAAGGCTCTATGAATAAGACTTTAGTTGCCATCAAGTATACATTTTCTTAGAGTTCATTAATAATATGACATTAATTTGAAGTGGCAATGTTCTTTGCCCAGCTTCCTTCCTCCTTCTTCCTTCCTGAATGCCCACTTGGCTGAGGTTCCAACTATGAGGTGACCTTGAGAATGAAAGCCAAGACCTAGGCTGGTAGAGCAAAAAGGCAGAAATTTTGGATCTCCCAATTACCAGACCACCAATCACCTAGATTTCAAAAGAAAAAGAGACAAACACACACACACACAAAAAACAGCAACAACAAATTTCTCTCTCCTTTAAGCCCCTATAATTTGGGGGGAGGGGTGGAAATGTGGGGTTCAATTACAACTAACCTCAACCTAGATAGAAGCAAACACTAAACACTTTGGTGGCTTCTGGTACTGCTTTTTAAATTAAATCTTATTTGTCACTCTTTTATATTTGGGGGGGTAGAATGTCACACCTCAACAGCCACACATGTGTTATTCACTCCCCTTCAATGCTCCAGTACCAATATCCTATCACCCCTCTGGTAACCACCATGTTTTCCAGAGTCTAAGCTATTTTTATTGTGTTTTACTGGTTTAGTTTTGTTGTTACTATTGTTTTACTTTTATTTACATTTCACATATGAGTGAAAACATCTAGTAATTTTCTTTCACTTTCTGATTTATTTCACTTAGCATACTCAACTCAAGATCCATCCATTTTGTCCCAAAAGGCATGCTTTCACGTTGTTTGATAATCAAGCAGTAGTCTGTTAAGTGTATATGCCATAATTTCTTTATCAAGTCAACTATCAATAGCATATATGTTGATTTTATGTCTTGGTTTTGTGAATAATGCTACCATGAACACAGGAGAACATGAATCCTTCCATATTAGTTTTTTCATATCTTTTAGGCAAATACCTACAAGTGGTATTTCTGGGCTGTATGATATTTCCATTCTTGAGACTTCAGATGTTTTGTTCAAATGCCTTTTAATGTTCTGTGCCAGCAGGTTAGGAAAAATATTTTTTGTTTTTTTCCATATATTTCCCCAGGGTTTTGTTTCCTGAAGAAATTGCTGGTTTTCAGTCATTCCACAAATTTAGGAGCAGTGTAGACACATTAGTTTTCATGGGAAATAATTGTACTGAGGTATTTTTGAGGGTAAGTAATGAGGGAGCAAGGCTAGTGATGCATTTGATTAAAAATAAGTCCCAATGCTACTGCAGCAGCTGCATAATTAGATAGATGTTGCCATGTATGTCAATCTGTGATGATTTACAGACACTATGAAGTTTTGCATTTTCTCACTTGAATAACATCTTTTACATTAATTCTGACATTATAATATGCTAGGGAATTGATAGAACAAGGGCTTGGACAATTTCATTTTTCATCTAACTAAAATAGCATGACTCCCAGGAAATGTATTCCAGTTTCTTTCATATTTTAAAGATTAAAATAAATAAATAATTCCATATCATTTTTGACTCAGTTCTGTAAAATGTTGAGTTGGAAATTTGCATTAAAAAAATAAAAAAGCCAGGTCAGATCAAAATTGGAGTAAATTTGTACATATTGAGTAAATAGATATTTTATGACTAAGTATGTATTTTCATGCTATACATAACCTCTTTTGGTAAATATAAAATATCAGATCCCCACATGCAATCACGTACAAAAAGCAAGGAAGAATAATTGAACCAAGCAAGAGATAGCAGTGTTTATATTACAAATTGACCAAAAAAAAAAAGAAAACTTGGAAAATGGTTCACTTAAAATTTTAGTAAAAATTTTTCAAATCATCAATACAAAAATACAAAAGCACCTCCTTTCCTTCAATACAGAGAAAATAACACAGAAAATGCTTTAAGAATGAGTAGTCATTTTTATTTTGGGGCGTAGTTAAAAATAGAAGAATAAAGTTGCAAATAAAGACAATGAAGAGAACCAGTTGCACCAACATGTTTTATTCTACTATTTGAACTATGCTGTCAGAGTATATTCAAAGGATGATACAAGGTACTACTGGCAATGTTCCTAGATTCTAACTCTAATCTTACCAAGTGAAGATAGTAATGCTACCTCTTGTTACATATTCAAATTAATTTATTAGTAAGAATATAGTATTTAGTTGTATGGCAGCAATAGGCAAATATTTAAAGTAAAAGTCAGAAAATAAATATGGTCTTTGAACCACATGGTTTCTTTCACAGCTCAGCTCCACAACTGGAGACTGAAAACAGCCATTGACAGTAAGCAAATGAAAGAGTTTATCTGTGTTTCAATAAAACTTTATTTATGAAAATAAGTGACTAACTAGATTTGGCCCATAGACATAGTTTGCTATATTCTTTAGGGAGGAATAAGTTCAAGATTTCTTCCCTTAAAATGGTTAAGCATTGTTACCTCCTAAGTGTAACATTTCTTTATTTCTCCATAGTATGGTATGTAAAGATTTAATAAATTCCACTAATATATTCTAAACAAGACTACACAAACAGCAAATCTGAAGCAGGAAATGTTTTCTATATGAAAACACAATTGTTTGAAATAGGTGACTACAACTGAATATAATATGTTGATCCATGACAATCCCATAGCAACAAAAACAGCCTAGCAATAACAAAACCCATAATATATATATTTATATGTATATACTTATATATATAAAACAATCTAAGGCCATCCCCTTTCAAAAGACATGTTACCCATAAAATCATTCCTATTCAATTTAATCTTTCTTGCAAATGTTTGAGGAATGCAGTTACTAACATAGAATTTTTCAGTAGCATTATTTGTATAAATGGAATATAAAATGGCACTAAGCACATACAGATAACAGTTTAGGTTTCATTAATATAGCTCAGGGTTTCTCTGGATGCCATTCTATATCACAAGTAACCTTTCGAATTCTGTAATCATTTTTCCTTCTATTATGCCAACCTAGGAAATCTAATAATCTAGTAAGTGAGAAACTATGGTGTTAGTTAACAGCATGCTACTCAACGTGTGGTCTACAGACCGGTAACATCAGCTCCTATGGGTGCATGTTTGAAATACAGACTTTTAGGCCACAACTCAGCTGGACTCACTGGTTCAGAGGATGCAGTTTAACCACCAGCCAAGATTTCAGAACACATACAAGCACTGAGGAGCACCTTTGTAGTGTATTCATACCACAGCCAAGCAAGTGGTTCTCTAGTGTCTGGGAGACCTGGATCCAAATTCCTTAGGAACTAATTTCTTATCAAAAAATAGAGAGGCAGTGAGAAAAATCAAATTAACTTATTATATATAAAGTAATCACAGTGCCTTCAACCTCATTTCCTGAATTGTATATTCTTTAGAGAATCGCTGAATTCATCTCGGTATAATGCAGTAACATGCTGAGCTTTACAAGTCACATAAAAGATCATCGCTGACTCCACATTCTATCAGTAATCAACCAACTGACTAGTTACCCACATGAAAATATGTTTTTATGTGTTGTGGTGGAAAACTGAGCTACATACAAAAAAATTCCACATACTGCTTAATTTCTATTCTCAGAAAATTTATCTCTTTAATGCCTTCTCTTTTTTTCATCCCTGAATGTTGAATTGATTTGCCCTCATAGTACAATGATGTGTGTTATTGAGGAAAAAAAGGCACTAAATGATTTTAAGTCATACATACTTGACATTTGAATTTTTAAATACTGACATTATTTATATAATTACTTGTTTTCTTTGTAAATATTTCACTTTTGATCCTTCAGTTAGTCAAAGACTTTTATAAATTTTGATCAGGCTAATCATTACCTTAGTTCTTTTTGGAAAGCATATTTTTCTAGTAATAAAGTATACCCTGTAGCTGTATACTTGTTTTTTATTCAGAGGAAGGGGGCAGAAAGAAAAAATCCATCACTACTTTCTTGTTGACTGATCTCAGCTGTAAAGTTGCTTGACAGGTTTGGATTTTCAAGAATGTGAGATTAAATCTACAGATAAAAGTTACACAAAGAACTATAGAACTCACATGGGGAAAAGTATGTTTCCTATCTAGAAAGTGGTTGGTGACATTGATGACATCAGAGGGAGGGTAAGAGAGAGAGAGAGGGTGTTTGTGAGAGAAAGAGAGAGAGAATACATGCTGATTGAAAAGTCTCACAGACCTATTTATTTTGGGAAATATTTGTCTTCATTTTCAATATTTAGATATTCTTTTCATCAAATTATACATTTTCAAAATGCCAAATAAGTCTGCAAAGCTTGTAAGTAAAAGCAGCCCCCTGTCCTTAGCCCACCCACCTTTCAGGTATACTTTCAATTATTTTATGTGATTCCTTTAGCATTTAGCGCCACATCATTAAATAAGATATTTATATTACTATTTACTGAAGTGCTTTTTCTATTATCATTTTGTTTCTAAATAGGAAAAAGTGAGAAATTTGCTTTTCCTTTCAGCATCCTTTTCCCTGCCCTCATTTTCCCACCATAGATGTAGATTTATCTTAATTTTGATTATTTTCATTATATAATTACATTACAGTTACTATAGAGGAATATATGTAGTATACATAGGACATATATGTACATTTTTGCATTATATAGATGATATATGTATGTATGTGTGTGTACTCATACACACAGTTATTACTCATAGCTGAGTTGTGCCACTGGCGTAGTTACTTTTCATTTCCTGCACTATTTGTTGTTCTCTATGCCTTGTTTTATCATTTAATCAGCTATTTGGTTATTACTACTAGTTCAAGACAAATGTAGACTCAATTATTGAAATCTCTTTGTGATGCGTGTAAACAAAGTGAGTATTCACTCAATGTACTTTATGAGGCAGTTTTCCCTGGGATATCTGACTTTCTCCAATATGAACTCTCTGTCCTTGGGTCTTTGCACCACCATCTTCTGGAACTTTCTTTTCACCTTCAGGCTGAGAATTTGCTTCTTTGGCTTATCTCAGCATGAGAACTCCCAATTTTTGTCCTCATTTTTGCATAAACCTCTGGATTTCAAGGAGTTTATCTTTATATGGCTTCCTGAGAAAATACAAGGAAAATGCAAGGGAAGTAAATTATTTGAGAACTGACATGTTTGAAAATGATTTTACTTTGCCCTTCACAATTGGTATTTTAGTTGAACAGAAAAATTCTGGTTTAGAAATAATTTTCTCTCAGAATGGGGAGTACTTTCTCCCCATTGTCTTTTAGCTTCCAAATGCTGCTTGTAAAAATCTGATTCTCTTTCTTGAAACTGGGTGAAAAAATAATTTTTTCTTCTCGGAAATTTGTTAAACTTTCTCTTTTTCCAGATGTTCTGAATTTACATGAATTTTGGACTTTGGATTGGGTTATTGTTACAAAGCTGAGCTTTCACTGGGCTCCTTTAATTTAGAAAATTGTGTAATTTGGGAAATGTCTTAGTATTCTTTTTTAAAGATCCATTCATTTATGCATGCAAGAACTGGGATACAGGCCAGAGGTGCAGGGGGTGAGAGGATTCACCAGAGACAGGGTGGGGAGCAGAACAGGCAGATCTACTGAAGTATACTGCTGAGGGAACAGCAGGCAAGACAGGAGAGATCTACTGTGCCATGTGGGTCACCTCCCTGGCAAGGGATTGAACTCGTGCTGCAGTGGCTATGGATAGCTTCATAGTGCTGTAACCTAACTCCTTGCACCACCAGGGAATCCCCTGCCCTAGTATTTTTTATTGGTTACTTCCTCTCCTAATGTTCTCTCTTTCTGGCACACCTGTTTTGAATACTGGGAATTCTATTTTATTACTCTAATTTTCTTCTGTTTTCTTTCCAGTCTTCATTTCTTTATTTCTTTTCTCTGTGGCATTTTCTCACTTTACCTTTTAACCTTTTTGTTTCACTTTTTCTTTGCTATCGAATTTCTAATTGGGTAAGATTCTATTTTTGGTCTCTGAATGATGATTTTTATAGTATTCCAGCCTCATTTCCAATTCTCTTCATAACGTTAATTTACTTTGCTTATTTTTCAAGTCTTTTTATAATGATTTGTCCCTATTCCCATCTGGTTGCTTTCTTCTGATTACTTTGTCTCTTATGTTTCACATCAGACCCTTGCCACAATTATCTGGTAATCTTTGGCAACTGGTTTATTTTAAAGAGTAGAGCAAGGGAATAAAAATCACTGATTGAAAGCTCATATTGCATAGTAGTCAGATTGAAGTATGTCCTTGGGTAAGTTCAATATCAACATGTTTAGTCTTTTCTCATAGGTTGGTCAGATTTCCCAAGAAATGTTCTCCTATGGATTAGGATATTGGTGTATTTTAAAGTGAATGTGACTTCTAGCTATCATTATATATAGAATGCTTACTACATGTTTTCTTTATGCACATATCCTTGTGCCATTATCATAACTAGCATAATAACATCATTTTTAACTTTATTTATATATGTATTACATCATTTTTCATTTTTGTACATTGTATATTTCTCATCCCCATGAAATTCCTATCACCAATTCACCCGTGCTTGTCCCACCCATTTTGTTCCTTCTCCCTCCTCCCCCGCTTGGGAATGTCTCAGATTTATAGTTGTCTGTTGATTTTGATTTTTTATTTTTGAAATTGTTTTTTTTTTCTTAGTCCCTTATTTGTTTCCTCTACATTCCTCCTATAAGTGACACCACCCAATATTTTCCCTTTTCTTTCTGGCTTATTGCACTCAACATAATCCCTTCAAGCTCCATACATGTTGCTGTGAATTGCATGAGTTGAGATAAATAACATTATTATCTCCAATTGAAAAGTGAGGAAATGAGGCTTAGGGAGGTGAGTTAATCCCCTTTTTAATCTCATGTCATTAGGAATGTAGGAGTCAGGATTTGAACCCAAAACTCAGCTGTCACCACAATAGGCTTAACAATGATTGCTATTTTCAAGTATTATAAATATCCTACTGTAATAAATACATAGATTCAGTGAACCAGAATTTATGACCCACAATAAGTAATGTCAAGTAAAGAAAAGCCAAACAGAATTTAAAACCCAAATCAGGCCCAAGATTTTAATCTCTACATTTTAATCTCTAGCATGTAGATTGGCCTATAGGCCTTTGGGTTCAAAAGCAATTCAATGATCTAAGAGAAAAAAAATGAGAGACAGAGGAATTCTAATAGAACTTTGGCCAGTGAACTATTGGAGCAAAAGTAACTTTTCTATATAACTCCTATTACATACCAATTATGTACATCAATCAGCATTTAAATCATGATTAGACCTAATGAAAATATGGATTGGAGAATAAAGTGAAAGATTGTTTTCCCACTTATGGTTACTTAGAAGGCAACTGCCTCCCTTAAATGCCTTACTGCTTCATTTTATAACTTCAGATTTTCTCTTAAGAGTAACATGGCCAAAGGGCCTCCCCTGGTGGCGCAGTGGGTTAAGCAACGCACTATGAAGCAAACTGCAGCCACTGCAGCACGAGTTCGATCCCTGCTGCCGGCCAGACCTCTCCTGTTGTGCCCACTGCTCCCCTCAGCAGTGTACTTCAGTTGATCTGCCTGTTCTGCTCCCTGCTCTCTGTGGTGAATCTTCTCACCCCCCACACCTCTGGCCTGTACCCCAGTGCTTGTATGCATAAATAAAAATAAATCTTTAAAAAAAAAAAAAAAAGAGTAACATGGCCAGGCAGCTGCCTCTGCTATATTCTGAAATATCTGAAACCATCAGTGGGGTTTAACTCAACTGCTTCCTTAATTATACAGTTTTACATTTCTTAGAGTTATTTAAGGAATTTCATTGCAATTATCGGATTTTACTTCCCCATTGATATCCTTTAGTTCTTTTTTTCCCATATTTAATATTTATATCAGCAAAAACTTTATTAACAAAGACTGAGCAAAAAAAAGTTACAGTTATTGATCCAAATTCCTCTTTGATGCTCCACATTTAAATGAAAAAATGATTTACAGCTGCAGAAGCAAAGAATTGTAAATACCCTAAATCCACCACATACATTCTCTTTTTGTGTTCAGAGACTAGTAAATATGCTATATAACTGTATTAGGGCCACTATTTACAAATATGATTAAGATACCTTTATTCCTTCTAAAATGCAAGCCAATGAGAAGGAGGGCTTTAGAAAATGACACACATTTGTTATGTAAGTAACATCTATAACAGATTAATAATTATCCTGTTCTAAGAGTGGTTGAGAAGTCATACTACCCATCACTGCATCTGATTTGATTGCTAAAAAAACACAAATGGGGAGTTCCAGATATTAGAAAAAGTACGTCAGCCAAACTTGTACATTCATAAAAATAGTTGGCATGTCTCATAAATCCCTCTAAGTACAAATTTGGCTTGCTCTCTGCAAACTGCTTGTTGTAGCTGCATGCGGGTGTAGCAATGTCCAAGTTTCTGAAGCTTCCCAGATGTTTATAAACTTTTGACTATTGTTCATAAGAAAATTCAAGTAGTGTGGGAAACTGAATGCACAAATGGCCCCAATTATCTACCTTTCCTTGTATAAATACACATTGCAATGTAATTTTACAGCTTCTTCCATCCAACATGGCGTCGTTGCCTATACCTCAGATCTGATCTTGTGATTCAGTTTGCTCTGAAGAATGGTGAAAAACTGGTGATTTGCTGGTTTTGAGTCTAAACTTCAACCTGCATGGCCTCAGTGAGAATGAGGCTTGGTCAGCCTGCTGGAAGCTTGTGAGAAAACAATGGAGACAAGCTTGGTTATTCCAACAGAATCCATCTTACACCAGCAGAGATCCAGTCTAACTCTAAAGAAGTGATTGAGCCAGCCAAGGTCAATGAGGTTGCCCTCACACCCACAAATGACTGGGGAGGTATCAGTGTATCCAGCTAATACCAGAAGATCTGTCTAGTTACCATACACTTTTTTTTCAGTTTTTTTAATTTATATATATTTGGCATCAATTGTGATCCCCATGTACTCCCCATCACCATATCACCAGTGCACCATCACCTCAGTCCCCTGTGCTCCCGTCTTCCCTCAACCCTCCCTTTCCTCCCTCCCCACCAAATGTCCCCAATTTGTCTTTGTCTTTTCATTTTTGTTTTTTGTGTCTTTATTGTTATTATTATTATTACTATTGTTCTTATTCCTTTCCTTGATCCTTATTTGGTTCCCTTATATTCCTCCTAGGGGAGGAACCATCTGGTATTTTTCTTTTGCCTTCTGACTTACTTCTCTGAGCATAATCCCTTCCAGTTCCAACCATGTTCCTATGAATGCATCTAGTTTTTCTTTTTTGATTGCTGAATAGTATTCCATCGTACCACACACTTTTAAGTCACAATAAATAGCTGCGGTTTTATACCAATGAATTTTTTTAAAAATCAGTTCAGTTTTACTTCTTTTTGCAAATCCAGGGTGCTTCTATTTTAACAAAGTCACACCAGTCATGACATTTTCTATGTTCTTTTTTAAAAATCCAAAAATATTCCATTTTTACAAACTAAAATTCTGATTCTAATATTAGTCAAGAGTAAGAAAACACTTTATGTAACATAAAAATAAATTGACATATCAAATATTGTGACTCATCACTATGCTAACTTCAGGACTTTCATTTTTATGACATTTGACTTTTTAAAAAATGCTTATTCTTTAGATTGTAGAGAAATGCAGCAGGTAAGTATTAATGACATCTCATTTCTCACACAGGAAACTGAATCTTCAAACCAATAAGTGACTTTTCTGTTTTAATACAACTTTTCAAAATAGGTTGAAATAGAAGCACTTTTCCTCTAACCTATGCTGCTTCATAAACTCCATGAATTGCCCTGCTGAAAACAAAACAAATAAAACAAATACAAACCCTTTCACATATTTAATATAAATGTCTATGTTTTATAACTATATATTATGAGGCTTTAACATTTTAAATTAGTAGTGTTTTCAAGACTTCAAAACCATGAGAATGCAGAAAGGGAAATTAAGACTCTTTATTGATGAAAATATCAAAGTGTAGAGGGGCTATTGAGTTCAGCAGGGTCATACAATGATGAAACCAGATGTGGTTCATCCAAGTTTTTAGACATTAATCCCAGAAACCTGAGTCTGACCCTTTGCATGAAAGAGATTTATTCAGGTCATTTCCTTAATATTCTGTGTGTACAAGTTACACACCAATACAGCTGAGATCATCATGGCCCAAGAGGAAAAGCCATGCCAAGTAAGTTAAAGAGGGACTTACTGATGGCTTTGCCTAGGGTGAATAGTGTTGAGACTTTGCAAGTTACATCTCACTCAAACAGACCACACAAAAGAATCCATTCATAAAGAAATAGACCAAACTGATTCATTGGCTTTTGTTGTGTGTGTTGTGTGGAGTTCATCATCAGAACAATTTTTGAATCAGTATTTTGTTCTCTAAAATAGGAGGGGAAAATGCACTGTCACATTCAATTAATGAAAACTATCCTTTGATACTAACAGTGCAGATAGATCAAGCCTTTACTTATTGTGCAAAAAGTATGCCAGTTGTTATCTGGAAGAGCTTGGATACAAATTACAGTCTGCAACCGTCTGGAATCCAGGCTATAGCCACAACTGACAGCTGCACACAGTGTAAGTGGTGAAGTTAAACCATGAACCCCATCTGTTTATACTTCTTGTCAAGAAGTTACACTTCCAAAGACTGGCAGCAGCCCTGTTAGCACACTAGGTCCTTCCAAGTAGATTAGCTTCCTCGGTCTCCAACCGAGTATAGGCTAAGAACTCATGAGTTTTCATTTTTATCACTTGCAGCTTGGGATAGCAAACTCTCCATGTTGGATATCTTGTGTTCATCCCTCCAGATCCACTGACCATCCTCTTTCAGGACTCTCTGCCACGGTTCCGGAAATGCTAAGATGGTGGCATCAACGAGACTATGATGCTCTTTCTCTTCTGGTTGGCTCCAGCCATGGGACACATTGTTGAGAATGGAAGAAGGAAGGAAAATGAAGTCAGCTTATTTATTCTCCTAGCTCTCTGCCTGCTGGATCTCTGTGTTTTTGGTTCCATATTCTGAGATGCCCAACTCCTATATGGTCACTCAGGTCTATGAGTGGTAACAGCTCCCTGCTGTTAATGCTGGTCCCAGCATCCTGCACTGCCCCTTGTTTTCCTCTTTAACCTTTATATTAGCCTTTTATTAACCTTCCTCAATTGCCTAGCCTTAGTATGTCATCTGCTCCCTGCTGGTCCTCTGACTCACAGTTTGTTGGATGACATCTCACTAGACCCATTCAAGGTTATTGTATTCATCTATTTAAAAACCCACGTGACCCACTGATTGCACTTTAATGAGCAGCCGACATGCAGCATTGAAAAACACAAGAACTTGGTTCTCATCCCAGTCATATGTGTCTTAGCTTTATAACCCCAAATAATTAAATTCTACTTTAAAATTTTGTTTTATTTGATATATCCTGGGCATCAGATAGGACATGGGAATACAAAAATAAGTGATACAAGCTATCCAGCCTCATGAGGCCCATAGTTCTAACAGGTGAGGCAGGGACATAAAAAAAGCTCTCTAATACAATACAATACAATACAATAGAGCTACATGGTGATTTATATAAATGGCATATTCACCTACAGTGACCTTCAGCTTTCTTGTTTGGTAACTGAATACAATGATATTTGTCCTTCTGGTTTTATGAGATTGGAAAACATATGACTGGACGATATAAGTAAGATATCTTGTAATGCTTAAGAATATTCAACAAGAAAGCTATTAGAATTAATAGAAGAATTAATAACATGTTTCTATTATGTCACTTATTTTAATCCTTATCCTTGTAACATGGCATGATCAGCAACTCAGGCATTATTTTTCTCCAGGAAAAAATTTTGCCTACTGTGAATTAAAAAAAAAATGAGAAGAATAAGTATCTTGAACATCTATTTTTATGGATATTTACTCTCATATTCAGCAATCAGTATTTATGATAGATTATAAAAATTAAGTCACAAGAGTCAATGGGAAACTTGCTAATTCCAGTGAACTCTAAACAATTCTATCCAGTTAGGAATTTGAAGATATTGCTTCAACTAAGTTATAAAAAGCAATTACAATGAAATAAATAAGTAAACAGACAACTGCCAATCAGGGACATTCTGCAGGGAAGAGGGAGGGGTTGGGATCAAGGCAAGGATGGGAAGAGCACAAGGGACTGTGGTGATGGCACATAGATGAATTGGTGGTAGAAATTCTATGGGGCCTAGACCTAGTAAAGAAAACAAGCATTGTAAGAAAAAAGTAAATAAACAAAATATTAAAAAAAGTAAAAAATAATTTTCTGGTGGCTTTCCCTGAAATAAATGATCTATTTCTTTGTCTATTCCTTTTTCTAACTGAAGCTATCTGATTAAAAAACTAAAATTCAAGTATTTGTCTCAAAATGTACATATTATGGCTGATGCAGAACTTTTGTTTCTACTTTCTAGCAGCAAAGAAATAACTTTATTTTAAGGGAAATTTAATTATGGCTACTCATCTTTCACCTTTTTCTACTTTGGGAACTCAAGATTCAGTCTGAAAAATTAGAAAATCCCACCTGGCCTCAAAGTTGGTTGACAGTCAGTCATCTGGCCCATGGTAGGCCAATCAAAATCTTCAACTGAAATTATTTTTTTTAAAGATTTATTTATTTATGCATACAACAGTTGGGGTACAGGCCAGAGGCAAGGGAGGTGAAAGGATTCACCAGAGACAGAGCAAAGAGCAGAACAGGCAGATCAACTGAAATACACAGCTGAGGGGAACAGCAGGTGAGGCAGGAGAGGTCTGCTGTGCTATGTGGGTCCCCTCCCTGGCTGGAGATTGAACTCATGCTGCTGTGCCACCGATACTTCACACCGATACTTTACAGCTCAACCCGCTGTGCCACCAGGGAAGCCCTTTAGTTAAAATTATTTTGCGACAACTCCCTAGAAAGACTTCTCTATGTGTCACCAGGGTTGATGAAGTGACAGAATGGACATATTGCCCATCCATGAGGAGAGAGCCTATCACAAAGAGAGAGAGTGAGACAGAAGATTGAGACAGATATCCTCATGGACCCTGCAATAACATTGGCATCTTTTCCTTGCTTGAACTAATTTAAGTCTCTGGCACTGACAATCAAATCTAATTATTGTCTATTGTCATGTAAGGTAAAATAAAAATGACTGCACGAATTAGAAATTAGGATTTACCTTTTCTCTTAAGAAAATTGGAGGGAAAAAAGAATTTAGAAACACTCTAATTACTATTTTCAGAGCAACATGAGATGATTTTGTAATTGTAAAACTGAAACAGGAAGCTATGATCAAGAAACAATGTGAAAAAAGAAAGCACTTGTGTAAATTTGAAATAGAATTACTGATAAGATTTTTTAATCAAGGAGCTTGAAGAGAAATACATCATTTAATTTTCTGGGACATAAAGTCATTCAGTGAATAGATATTAAACACCTACTGTGTGCCTGGTTCTGACACTATGTATTAGGTTTTTGGGGTTATACTAGAAAAAACAAATGCAGCCTTATGACTCCGCAATAGATACAAATAAACAGGCTAAAAGCAGAGTATTAGGTAACAAAAACTTGAGGAAACAGACATCAAGAATACTGGGAGAAAAGACAGTTTTTGGAATTTAAATAGGATCCTTACAGACAGCCTTCCTTTGAAATTAAAATAGAAGAAAAGAGAGAGATGAAGGAGCCAGTCAGAGAATATCTGGGGGAAAAGGCAATTCCAGGAAGAGTAAATAAAATATCTAAGGTAGGAGTGTACCTGGTATGACTGAGAAAGAGCAAAGAGGCTCTACAGCTGATCAAAGGTAAGACAGGGGAGAATTGTGAAGATGGGAGTCAGAGAGACACCAGAGGCAGCCAGCTAAGTTTTATTGACTATTGCCTCAGGGAAATGGGGAAACACTGCAGAGTTTGAATAGAAGTTTATGATATGACTTACAATAAACCTAGTTCACTTAGGCTACTGTTTTGGGAAGAGATTATGAAATACCAAGACTAAAAACACAAATACAAAGAAAAACAGGAGGAAATTTATTTTAAAGAACTGTTAAAGTCATCAAGCATCAATCTAGGTGATATAACACACATTCTTTTTCTTATAGAAAAAGAAAACAAAATTGGGAAGCTTGGGAACTAGTGGGAAAAAAAATATGGACATCATAGTAACAAATCTCCCATTGTCAATTGAAAAGGTAAGTCTTCTCACAGAAAGTTGGATCAATGCAAAAAGATGTATAGCTGAAGCTATTAACAAGAAACCTAGATGCTTTAAAAGAGGAAAAACACTGATAAGATGATTTCCCAAGAAATTAGAATGACATCAGTCTAATCAGTAACAACAGAAGCCAGAAGATGATACAATAGTGCCTTCAAAGTTTGGAAAGAAAATTATTTTGAACTAAACATCCCATTCTCAGTCCAACTATCCAGTAAGTTGAATGGAAAAACAAAGATGCTTTCTGACATGAAAAGAATCAAATAGGTTTTCTAAAAATTTTACTTGAGGATGTACCTCAGTCAAATACAGAGGAAATTCAGGAACACTAAGAATATTGGAAGCAAGAAAATAATAAGAGTCAGGAGCAAGTGTATTATTTGAAATGACAGAGATAACCATTTAAAAATAACTAAAACTTAAAACTAACAAATGTTGAAAGGAAAAGAAAGTAGATAAAATGGGTAGAAATGAGTTACATTAAAGCTATTAATCAATACCAAAATGTGATTTAACATTTGTAAAGGGGAAAAGAAAATTAACATAATTACTTAGAACTAGGGAAGTAACTAAGAAAGTTCAAAAAGGTTTTTTCCGAGAATTGAAGCTGGAGAATCAAAAAGAATGAGACAATTTTCTTTTGTTCTGTTCCATTGTATTTGAACTTGTGTTTCTATATGTATATATATTACAAAAAGAAAGAAATTTATAAAAAATTAACAAAAAATTTAAGTTGGGGGTTGTCTATTTCTCATTTTCATTGAGTCTTAAAAAAGAAAAGCAGACTGTCTTACCAAGAAGTCGAAAAATCATTCAGGGAGATGTGCAATGTATAATGCATGACCTGATGAATCCCAGAAATGTTATTTGTTATAATAGAATGGAAACATTTGTGTTATTGAAAAGGATATTTGCTTAAAGTAGCTCTTCTCTCAAGTTGAGTTAATAGAATGTGTTACCTTATCAAGACAGACACAACTAGCCATTTAAGATAGTTAACACATTTTTAATTCTGTGATTAGTCTGTGGAGTTGCAACTTAACATATGTTTGAAAGATACACCTAGTCCCCCATCATATATTATCCTTTTCACAGATAGCTGTGCAGTTTATTCTAAAGAGGATAACTGAAAACATTCTTGGGTAAGGTAAGATCAGAAATAGAGAAGGTCTCTTGAAAGTTATGACTTTCAAAGGTGACGAGGAATTTGGGCAAAAATTCCATTTTCCAATAATGTTATGTGGTATTTCCAGAATTAGGTATTTAGATGTTTTATAGATGAGGAAAATATGTTTATAAATAAATCCATTAAAGCAGCAAGAACAGGGGTCTCCTGGTGGCGCAGGGGTTAAGCTATGCACTATGAAGCAAACCGCAGCCACTGCAGCACCAGTTCAATCCCTGCCTCCGGCCAGGGAGGGGACCCACATGACTTAGCAGACCTCTCCTGCCTCGCCTGCTGCTGCCTTCAGCAGTGTATTTCGGTTGATCTGCCTGTTCTGCTCCCCACTTTGTCTCTGGTGAATCCTCTCACCGCCCTCGCACCTGTGGCCTGTACCCCAGTTCTTGTATGCATAAGTAAATAAATCTTTCCAAAAAATAAAATAAAATAGCAAAAACAAGATATGAATTTCACAGGAGTGCCTGCTATGTGTATGTTGTTTTTTTTTTAAAAAAAAAAAACTTCCTAAGTTTCTCCACTGATTTCCACCCTAGAAAGAAAGATTCAATAAACGTAAACCAACTCCCTGTTGCTGGTGTGCACTGCTTAATGCACATCAGCATTATCTTATTATGCTTTTATTATGGAGGACTAGCTTGGGGTTGCCTTTAAAAACTGTCAGCCAACAGGGCCTCCCTGGTGGCGCAGTGGGTTAAGCAACACACTATGAAGCAGACCACAACCACTGCAGCATGAGTTCGATCCCTGCTGCCGGCCAGGGGGGGAC
>JAGFMF010011643.1:6179632-6201133 GCA_019455555.1 Galemys pyrenaicus | reverse complement strand
CTCTCTGTGGTGAATCCTCTCACCCCCCCCCACACCTCTGGCCTGTACCCCAGTGCTTGTATGCATAAATAAATAAAATCTTTAAAAAAAAAAAAAAAACTGTCAGCCAACAGCACCCAGAAGAATCTCCCTGAAATTTCGCACTTCCTTTGCAGTACTTTGCCTCATGGCTGGCCTCCTTGACAGAAAATTACCCCCTTTTCCTCTTATAATCCCTGCCATTCAAGATCAGATTTTTTTGTTTTGCTCCTGTAGTTACTTTTCAGGGACTAAAATTGACTCTATTCTCCCTTTGCCAAGCTATGTGCTCCAGTGGGCTACATCTTTAGAAGAAAAGTCCGTGTTGTACACACAAAATCCTTGTACCTGTGACCTTATTGTTTACTAGCTACACACCTGCCTTACTTAAATCTTAGTTCCTTTTCCTTTTTTGTTCAATGGATTGTTCTGTATTAACCATCAACAGTATCAGGTCATCTTCATACCATTATGACCAAATCAAGGCTGAAGTGTCCCGTAATATTTCAATTATAGTTGCCAGTTCTACCAATAATTGTATTTTTAAAATTTAAGGTTTTACTTTCAGGGATAGTCTTATCTTTTTTATTAAGAAATAATATGGAGAGATACTGTGTATGATTTGCACAGTTTCCCCCATGTTTGAAAACAAGAGTGCAAAGCACAAATAGGATATTGACACATACATAATATCGATACAGAACTGTTCTATCACTATAAGAATCTCTCCACTGACCTTTTGTAGCCAGCACTATTTATTTCCTGACTCCAACTCCTCCTTCACCCTGCCAACCATTACCCTTTTCTCCATTTCTTTAATTTTGTCATTTTATGAAGGTTACAGAGATGGGATAATATAGTATAAAGCCATTTGGGGCTTGACTTTTTCCACTTAGCATAATACTGTGGGGCTCCATCCAAGTTGTTGCATGCAGCAACAGTTTGTTTTTATTGCTGAATAGCATTCCAGCTTGGGTTATTATGAATAAATCTGTTATAAACATTTGTGTATGGGTTTTTGTGTGTACTTAAGTTTTTATTTCTCTAAGATAAACACCTAGGAGTACAATTGCATAGTTGTATGACGGTTGCATCTTTAGTTTTGGAGAATCTGCCAAACTTTTTCCTATAATGGTTGTACTGTTTTGTATTCCACTCAACAATGCCTGAGTAATCTAGTTACTCTGTCCCATTTTCAGCATTTTCTGGTATCAATATTTATATTATCCACTTATGAGAGATATCTAGAGGATTTTATTTGTATTTCCTTAATAGTGATGTTGAACATCTTTTTATGTGTTTATTTGCTAGCTGCAGGTCTTTTGTGAAGAAATGTCTGTTGGAGATCTTTAAGAGGACCTCATCACAGGAGGACCTGGGCTTCCTCTCCACTCCACTGTCCCTGTAGTGTACATTCTGACTCACTGCTCCTATTCTAGGAGGTACTTCAAATATACAGCCTTGAGAGAGTCTCCATATCGTCAGTGTACAGAGCTGGTTCCACATTTCACCTGGCGCACTCCCAGGTTTACAAACCAACTGTTAGCAAGTCAGTCAAAAACCAAAGAAAGAGGTGGGAAAGAGGTATCCAATGGCTATCCTAAGTTGGCTGTTGACCCCTATTTGGGAAGGGGGCCCCTATATTATACGCTTTGGGCCATGGTGTTAGTATAGGATGCCTGAAGGCATCTGCTAGTCAAGTACATTTGTTTGAGGAACTGCACAAACTGCTTTTCCTGTGGCAAAGCAGGAAAGTCAGTGACTTTCGTGGTAGGCTGACCTCTACTGCTCTGACCCCTACTGGGCTGGCCACTGATGCCCAACTAGAGCTGGAAACCTAAATTAGAAAGTTGAAATAGCTGAGATTAGAGGGGGATGTGTGAGTATCCATGAATTTCTTAGTGTCCATTAGGCATGGTGGGACAGTAAGTTGGAAACGTTAGTGAGCTATTTTGCAAAGTTAGGTGAGTAAAAACTGCCTCAGTTTAAGGTCCAAACACTTGTAACAGAGTCTGATTGGGACACTATGTGGTGGAAAGTGAGGAGAAAAAAGAGGATGTTGTGGTGATTAACAGGGAAATGAATAAGATGCCCATACCATCTGATCCCTAATATGAAGGGAATCAAAACCCAATGACAGCCCAGCCAGCACACGGTCCCCAGGTCACAAAATGTTAATGATAAACTATACTCCCTCTTATCTTATATATAACTTTCAGTCTCTGGTAAATGGCCAGGGAAATTATTCAGCCATGGTTAATGCAGCAATGGAATCGGGGACAGGCGATTATAATGCAGTTATCTAAACAGGCAGGAGGCAGAAGCAGAGAAAAGAAATACATCACACAAATCCTGCCCTCCTTTTGTATCTGCATGGCCTCAGGAGGTTGAATAAGATTGGATTATTCTAACCTTGGGGAGGTTGGACTCACAAGGGGCTATCTCCAGGCTTATGAGACCCTGGAAACTTGAAGAGGTACAAGTTCTTAGGAAGCTGAGTATGAGTCAGGCTAACTGCACCCCTGTTTTGAGGACTTGATTGTGCCACATTCACTGCAAAAATGAAAGTCAAGATACTCCAGTCTTCCCTCAGTATCTGCTATGTGGCATTGATAGCCAGAGCTAGGTAGTGGGACAACACACTCAGGACATGAGCAGCCCATTCTTAACCCGGAGAAACTGACAAATCCCAGGAATGTGATCAGGGTCTAGGAAAGACCTAACACAGAAAGGAAATTCCAGAAACTAACAGGCTTCCTCTTCAGAAAAGTACTGCACGAAGGGTCTAGAAATTGTCACCAAGTCATAAATTCTCTCTCATTCTGGGTCCTGTCACCTGAGGAGAGAGAGGGAGGGGAGGATAGGAAAGGGAGGGGCATCGTAGGGAGAATGGGGGTTGAATGCTGACTGACAGTTGTTCAAGAAGTCATGGCTGGAGTTTACCCATCATCTCATCATCTGCACTGGGCAGCTCGAACAAAATCCCAGTAAAAGCAACCTGAAAGTGAATATGACCTGGCATCATTGCTGCCAGGATCTACCTGAAAAGTTATACCAGCAACTCAAGGCTGTGTTGGTCAGCTTCTGGAACAATTCAGATCTGTCCCACATGCCTCTTGAAAACTTTATGTTAATGAAGGAAGTCAGACACAAAAATCACTTATATTTATGTGAAATGTCAAATACAGACAAATGATACATTTAAAACATAGGATAAAAATCAACATCAATGCAAGGCATATTTTCTTTTTGCCCCACTGAATCATCTTGTCCACTCCTTTAGGTATGAACTCTATACATAAGATCCAATGGTCTGAAAAAGTGAGACAGAACATTTCCCTGCTGAGCTTTAATAATTGTCAATATTCAGATATGGGACACCTCCATGGATGCACCAATTTTATGCACATTTCCCAACATAATTGTTGCCACTCAACCTCTTTCTCTCTCACTCTAGAATTTATGCTACAATTAAAAAAAAAAAAGAATAAGACCCTTAAAGTAACCTTGAACCCATTCTCATTTGTTAATACATAGTATTTTGGTAAATTGCTTGCATCATACTTCACAACTGACTGTGACACATCCATGTTGTCATGACATAAGGATCAACAAGTCTTATGTATACTGTCACATAGATCTGGTGTTAAGCTCTCTTGTTCTGGAATTCACCTTTTAGAAAAAATGTATCCAAGATTGTTGGTGATGGAGTGATAATTTTAGCAGAGATGGACATATTTCCACAGTAGAAGTCCAAGGATATTTAAGAGGAAATTCAGCACAGAGACAAATAATGACTGGGGGAATCTAGAAGAATAAAGACCACAGGATAGGAACATTTCATTGTAAATATCTGCTTTTCTTGCTGTAATGTAATACCCCCTCCTAGGCTGTTATAATTATCTCTTCCATTGGTGCCCATGTTTTCCCTGAGGGCAGGGAGCATAAGGTGAGAGGAGAGAAACTCAGCAGGCTGGCAAAAGTAAACAAGATAGAAAATTTCACATGAATAATAAAGTGGAGGGAGAGGTAATGATGGAGCAATGTAAACCTTCCCTGAAACTTGTGGAAATCTTAGAGAGGGTAAGAAAATATGCACAGGACTCTGTGAGATTTAAGCCAATTTTGTAAATCTCAAAGGACACGATGCAATGTTTGGTTAGAAAAGCACAACACTAGCAAGAGGGTTGGCTGGCACTCAGTCAAGAGTCCAGTTTCCTCTCTCCTGTTGGCAAAGTAAAAGAACCTGACTCAACCACGTGTAAAATGAAATCAGGAGACTCTTCCATGCCACAAACATGACCAACACAAAGCAATGCCAGTCTCTAGCACCAACTGTTCAGTCTTGTTGATATCTGACTGTCACACAAGTTCCAGCAGGTACAACATCTGGTCTCGAAGGGAGTGAACAGCCAGGAATGCGCAAGCTGACCTACTGGACTATGATAAGAAAATATTAAAATTTCTACTTGTCTTTAATCTATGTTTTAAAGTTAGTGAACTGCATTAGAATAGATAGTAATACATACATCCCATCTAAATGCAACATAGTGTTCACGAATTATTTTACTTTTTTATTTTTTAATTAATTTATTTATGCACATAAGAGCTGGGGTACAGGCCAGAGGCATAGGAGGTGAGCAGATTCACTAGAGACAGGGTGGGGAGCAGAACAGGCAGATCAAGTGAAACACACTGCTGAGGGGAGCAGCGGGCGAAGGAGAAGTCTGCTGCACCATGTGGGTCCCCTCCCTGGCCAGGGATCGAACTTGCGCTGCTGTGGTGCAGATGCTTCACATTGTGGTGCTTAACCCCTTGTGCCACCAGGGAGCCCCTCATGAATTATTTTACATTTGGGGATCAAAATGTTGAATATTGTAAATTTAGGGTACAAACTGTCATGGGGGAAAGATCCTCCTGAATGGATTACACAAATAGGTTATGTACTTCAACCCCCATTCCAGACCTACAATATCCAAAAACTACAAATCCCATAAGGTCATTATGAAAGAGCAGGTCATTGGGACCTGAGGGTGGAGTTAAGCAGCCAGGCTAAGTATAATAGACATGTGGGCCTTGGGGATCTCTCTTTTCCTTGGAAACCAGCTCTCAGCAAGCCATTAGTTTCCAAATCCAAAAAACTAATAAAACATTTACGGATCTGTATCGCTCTCTTCTCCTTGTATTATTCACTAAGCTATTTCCCCTTCTCTTGTAAATAAACCCTTTATTAACCTTTGTTGTGTGTGCCTGCAGTTGGGGCATTTTAAGTGCCTTTCCAGCATGCGGTAAAAACCCTGTCAGGAAACCCATTTTATATTAGGGTTGCCCTGTAACAAAACTGGTTTCAGGTCATCCAAAAACTAAAAACAGTTGCTCAGAGCGTGCCTCTAGGCTAGTTTGGGCTCCATCTGATAAACCATTGTTTTCCTCCATGTTTTCTCTATTTCCAATAGCAGTTCATTGCCTTCAATAACCTGGAAAATACTAAGATTAATCTCAATAAGTTCCCTTGCTGAAAGAAGACAGTAGTCCTTATAATATTAAACTAAGTCACAAGTGCCTGAAAGCCATAAATCCTAATATGTAAATAGTAATCCTTCTGTGATTCCTCTACTTCTGCCAGTTCATGATATTCAAACTCACTGTATTATTTCACCAGGAAAACTTAATGAATTGATATTTATCATGTTATTTTGTATGTGTTCATCTATTTGACTCTCATGAAAACTTGGTTAAAAAATAGTTAATATTTCTCTCATTTTACGGGAAAGGAAGTAGTCGATGCAATTTGCCTAATATTTCACAGCCAAAAAGGGAAATGATGAAATTGAGATTCGGTTTCTCTGGATCCCAGATGTCATGTTCTTAAGACTATGATTCTTCCCATCCAGATCAAGAAATTCTTTGAAGACTTTACAGTTTGAAATGACTTGCCCCCACCACCTCACCCCACCCTGTGTTTTTGGAACGAAGGAAAAGCACTGACCTTAGCCTAATATTTTGAAATGAAGACATATAAATTCACTTTAAAAGAGAAAGTGAAATTGTTAAACCACTGGTCCCTGGTGTTTTAATTGTTGACCCCTGCAGGATTTGTAGAGCTCTCTTAGATGCTCAATAACTGAATGTTGAGTGAGAGAAATTATAATTGGAAAAAGTTAATTGCTGTCTCCATCTCATTAAACCAATTTTGTGAGACAATTCAAGAGCGTACATGGCTATGCAGTTTCCACACATCATTTGTTTGCTAAGTCACTCAGCCCTGGAAACCATTTATTTCTCAATTCAGAACTAAATGCACATACCACAAAAAAACTGGATCTAGCAAAAGGGTCAAAGTGGCTTTGATGAAAAAGGGTCAGTGGGGGCCCTCTGTTAGCAGTCACCCCATTGGACGGAGAGCATATCTCCCCTGAAGGTACCTGCACTTCAAAGCATGCTATTAAATGATAAGGAGGGAAAAAATATAATTTCTCCAGAATAATTTTTGCAACCACAGAAATATCTTGCACAAGTGGACACTCAATTTTTTCCACTTCGTTCCTAAATGTACATTGCTGTGGTCTATGATGAAATAATTAGAATATCTAAGGAACTGTCTCTTCTGAGAGTTGCAGATAACAACCTGTCGCCTGCAATAATCAGATTTCTATTGTATGAAAAGGTGAGGATAAAACATAAGGGGACTATAAATGCAAGAGAAAATTGACTCAGTACATGGGATTTGGAAACAAAACTACTGAAAAATTGCAAAGGAAAAGGGAGAATTTCTGAGACGTGGTGACAAAATATTTGAGGGTAGTTTCTATTTTGGTTTAAATAAAGGAAAAATAATAGGTTTACATTCACTATATAGTGAAAGAGTTGTAGTATTTTTTGTACTAAATTCCTGCATCAATGGTGTTAAAATTATAAACATTAGTGAAATAAATGAGAATAAAGACATTAGAGTCAGTATGAAAATACCAAAAGTGAGGAAAAACTATAGTTGCAGAGGAATTTGTCTCTTATGACTTACTTATCATTTATCCTGAAATATCTACCTTTAAAATACAGTCCCTTAAGGTGCTGGTGTATGGGTGAACTGGTGATGGGAATTTTGCAGTGACTACACCTGAAGGGAGAAAGCATGCATTATACAAAGAGGAAGAATGTAATATATACATAAAATAAAATTAAATTATAAAAATAAATAAATAAAACACAGTCCCTTCTCATTCATTCTCCCCAACCCTGTTGAAGCTTTAGTCTTTTCTTGATTCAAAATCTTGTTGAGAAATAAGATTGTACCAAGAGACCATTGATTGAGATGATGATTAATCATGCACATTGATCACTTCTTCCCCTCCTTAGAGCCTCTTTAGAGCTTTTGGATAAATTGTTAACTTGAACTTGCTCTGAAAGAAAAATTGATTAGTTATATCCTTTATCGTTTTATCGATACATTCTAGCTGTTTTCCTCTTTCTCAACCGGCGCAAAATTATTCTGAGTGCCATGCCACACTCTTCATTCTTTATTTTCCTTTCTTTTTAATTACATGCTATTTTCTCATGCAATAATATTTCCCCCACCCCAAATTTTCATTCATAAAAACATGAAAGGCCTGTTGTTAGGTACCAACTGTACAGACACCGTATCATGTTTTCTAGTTGTATGGAAGTAGACTGGGGAGAAGGGTAACTATTTCAGTATTTTTTCCACTTCAAGGGTTGCAATAACCATCATTTTCTCAGCTGTCAAATGCAAAAGTATTACCTGCCAGCTAATGTAATACATAAGAAAAAGTTAAAATTAATTAGATATAACCATAGGGCTGGAAAAGATTATAAGATGTTACTTTTAGGGTTATTGACTTTTTGTAGATTGGGAAATATATGTATATATATTTGCATATATATGTAGACATTTCTCATATATGCTTCAGAAACAAAATGATAAAGTTGCCCTTCTTAAAAAATATAAAACAAATGTGAATCCAGACTATTAGTCAGTTCTACCTTCCTTTTCCCCCTTAACTGTGAGATTCAATCAATTAGCCAGTTATTTACATATCTCCAAAATGTGAGCTATTAGACATTTCATGCTGTTTTCCATGAATCTATCATTTAATTTTTTGAAGTAACATTGATTTATAATTTTATATAGATTTCAGGTATATAGTATTATAATTTGACACACTGTTGAATCAGGCTGAGGTCCAAGATCCAGACCCCAAAAGCTGGGTCCTTTCTTGGTGAGGAAAGAATGCAAGTTGGAGACCAGAGTTAGGCAGAAAAGCAGTAAGTTTACGTCGGATAAGGAGAAGGACAGGAAAGCTTGGGTAGCCATGGAGGGGCAGGAGACAGGGGCTTAAATGCTTTATTCAAAAAATGAGTGGGGAGAGAGGACAGTGACTTTACTTGTGTCTTTTGTTTGTCAGGGCTGCACGAGGCATTCTCCTCTAATTGATTTTGCTCATTTTGGGCAGGGTTCTCCTTGACTAGATGATGTCTGGTTTTTGGAAGGCAAAAGGTGCTAATCTTGGTCAACACAGATGTTTGCTCCTGGGATGTGAAATCTATGGAATTTCCTGTTTTCCAGGGTGTTATCAGGCTGAGGCTGTCCTGGGGCCCTGACTGTCTACATTCCCATTGTACTTCCTTCTTCATTGTGTGCATACAGAAAATGTATACACTGCATTATCATGGCCACCAAAAGTCTGTTTTCCATCTCAGCCACAGCCCTGATCCCTTTGACCTTATTAACCCATCATCCCTTTCTTCTTTACTTATGGTAACCACCATATGTTGTCTTATTCATTTGTTTTACTTATTTATCTTCAACATATGAATGAAACCATATGGTATTTTTTCTCCATTTCATTCCTTGCACTTACCATAATACCCTCAAAGTACATCAATACTGTCAGGAATGCCAGGGTTTCACATTTTTATACCTGAGTAACATCTTATTAAGCATATATACAGTATTTTCCTTATCCATTCTTCTGTTGATAGGTATTTGGGCTGCTCCAAAATGTTGGCTTTTGAAAATAAGACTAATGAACATAGGAATTTTTCTAATTAGTGTTTTCATATTCCTCAGCTAAATACTCAGAAGTGGAATAACTGGATCATATGTTATTACTATTCTTGATTTTTTGAGGAAATGTTAGTATTTTTCATAATGGCTATACCAATTTATGTTTTCACCAACAGTGTGCAAAGGTTTCCTTTTCTTCCCTGAATCAGCAGTGATAAGGGTTGAGTCAGTGGCTTTCAGGGAAACAATCACTTTAGTGATGCATACATGCATATCTGACTCACACATTTTGGTAATTCATTAAAACGTTCTTAAAATTTTCAAATAAAAACTTCTTAAGGCTTAATTTGAATCCACTGTGTTAGAATTTGTTAGCATGTCACCTAGAGGTATCCAGGGACCCCAAACTGTTAAGGGGTGCATGCTCTGAAAGGTGTTCAGCCATCTGCATGCACAAAGGCAAAGGCAAAAATCTTAAGGTGGAAGATTTTTAATAGAATTGGTGTGCAAAGGCAGAAGAACAGATATCAAATAATTGTTTCTCAATATAACTCAAAAATTAACCCATATTCTAGTGGGCAAATGCCCAGCCAAACAGTTTCAGCCCAAAGTGAGGCCACTGAGATCTGAAAGCTTGCCACAAGTTTAAGTTACCTTCTGGTGAGTAACCACAAAAAAAAGGGGTGAGGGAGATGCTAAAGAGCTGGGGCAGACAGAGTCTCAAAATTCAAAATGTACTATATAATCCAACATGAAGTCAAGACAATGGCTGCCATTGTCTCTGCTAAAGACCAGGAGAAGCCTCTCCATGTGTCTCTTACCCACAGGACTCAGGTATCTCGTCTGTGTTTCTGTATGTCTCTCCTCCAAGTGTCTCCTCCTGAAGTATATATCTACCTCTTTTAATATACCCACCTTGCTTCTTCCCAGCTGCCACCCAATTTAGGAACTCTGGTTCATGACATACTGTCTGGTAGTCCAAGGTGGCTGCCTGTAAGTGGAGGTGGGAAAAATGCCATCCATTCAATGTCCTGCCCCCTTTCCCAGAGATGTATCTATTTCAGATTTAGATGATTTCCTCTTGATCAGTCTTAACTATTTGAAAATAACTCTTTAATGTTCACCTTTGAATTGTTTTGTCTTTTACATAATTAGTTTATATGATCCAGAGTCCCTCCTTGTGTGCAAATAATCTTATCCTTTAAAAAATTTTCTACTTCCATTTAAATTTTTGCTTTAATTTAATCGTTTTCTTGTTATTATATTAAAATAAGTAACATTTGTTGAGTGCTAATTAGGTGAGACTGACAGGAATATGATTTACAAAAATTATAGAGACTAGAAGTCAATAGCATATGCTCTGAGCCTCTTTGTTGAATTCTGATTTCTTTTAATAGTTGTATCACCATGAACAGATACTCCCATCTCAGTGTTCTGACTTATTAAATACAATAAGGATATACTTATTCCTTAGTCTTCTTCCAGGAAAGATGAATAAAAGGGACTGGATTTATATTTACATCTGAAAAAATAAAGTAAATGGTTAACATATACCAACAATGGTTTTTAAGACACTGAACTTCAGATACCCATTGTAGGGTAAAGGTTGATCAGGTATTTCCACCCTCCCACCACTGATGATGGACACCTGAGGTGCTGCGAGCATTCCAGGGTGGGCATGCGCAAGTGGGCGCACCTGTGTTGAACACGGGTATAAATGGGCGGTGTCATGAGGACGCCAGAACTGCGAGGACCAACAGACAGAACTGTGAGGACCGACCTACAGTACTGACAAGCTGCAGCAGCAGCAGCAGAGAAAGAGAAGCAGCCGAGAGGGTGAGCTGCGCTGGGGGCTAGGAGGCCTGCCAGCCTCCCGGCCCCCCGGCACCCCTGCCTGCCATGTACCTGGCCACCTCTACTAAATAAAGTATGAAAAGCCACCGAGGGCTCCAAGACTCTCCTTCCTTGACCCGTCTGCCCAGAACCATCCCGAACCTGCCTGCTGTGCCACCTCCATCCTGCCGCTACACCCATGAATGATGATTCCAGTGAAACATGAAACAAAAATGATAATCCTTATAATGGTCACAGATAATGGCCTGGAGAGAATCTTCATGTCTTGGCACAGAGAAGGAGAAAGCCCAAGAGAGTCCAGCAGAATCTATGAGTTGAGAAAGAACTGAGTCTGGGGGTAAAAATTGTCTATAGACCTCTTGACTGAATGCTAGAGAGAAGGAAACTGAAGAGAGAAAACTTGTCACCTGCAGAGGACCATCCTCCAATATTTAGCAGAGTGGTGATCAGCCCAGGCATTTAAATAAATTATCCAAGACCAAGGGAAGAATCACCTGGAAGGATTAGAATTAACATTGACTGGCACTCACACAGTGCTGGGAATAGTGGCTTTACCTGGTAGCCAAACTGGAACGCTTCAAACTTTATAGGGCATTGGATGCAGTGTGCAGAAGGTACTAAATATTGGGCCTCAGTAATGGGGAATAATTAGCACAATACTAAATATCCCATGGATCTACCCAACAAATTATTACATTTGATCTTAGCCAAAAGTCTGAGAAGCGATACCCAGCAAATTATAAAAGTAAGATCCTAAAGGATCAAAGTATTTGCAAATAACTTTTCCAGAATAAATCTCAAGGATGCTTATAGTAATATAAAACATCTTAAAAAAAGATATAGACATATAAAACAACACAAAAGGTAAATATCAATTAATGCCAGGTCTCTAATCAAAAGTAAGTAGGCGAAAAAAAATCTGGAAAATAAGATTCATTATGAGAAAATAAAAATTACTTCAAACTGATTCAGAGCTGTACAGATGTTAGAATTAGCAGACAAGGACATCAAGACCTTTTGCCTACATTCAAAAGATAATTTTTTTCTTTGGGCAAATGAAAAATGACACTAAATATTACTTAAATTTATTATTATTTAAACTTCTTGAAAAGATAGTTAACTGTTTAAATGAAAAATAATTGCAATGTAATATAGGAGTCATAACATGTAAATAAATAGATATAGTAACAATGATGAAAAGTGGCAATAAACTCTCAATTCTTTAATATTATTCATAAGATTCAGGAAACAGGAACCATTATGAAACTAGGAAGTTTTGTTAAAACCTCCATCTCTGGTTCTATAAACTCTTCAAACTGAAGAAGGGATTCCTTCTGTTAGCTTAGTTTGGGTAGGCTTATTTTAGGGTTAGAAGTGGTGCACAACTAGAAACATAAACCATTACTCTGATTTGTCTTTATTGCCATGTTCAGTTATGTGATTTCTTGAATCTTCCATTCTATAGACATTTTCATCAAAAGATCCAATAAATGGTATTCCTCTAGAAGATCAGATAACCCTGTCATAGGAAGTGGGTCAAATTACTGCCAGCAAAAAAATTGGTATTAACTGTTCAAAGAGGGGTGAGGATTTGGAATGACCACTTTGTCAGCTGATAGAAAAAGTAATTTTTTACTTTTTCTATGAAAAAACTGTGAAATAAAAAGTAATTTCAATGCGTGCTGAAGGAAATCCCTACAGATTAATTTAATGAAGGCAATGTTCTGGTCATCTTGGCAAACAGCACATGTATCAGACAGCCATGTTCAAACAACGGTACTTTTCAATTCACTTCAAGATCCTTAGTCCTCTAATCCTAAAGAGTTTGTAGGGTCAATGAAGATTATCAGTTTTTTCTGCCCTCCCGCCATTAGTGTGAATGATAGGCACCTGTGGTCCTGCATGCATGCCTGATGGTGGGCATCTGGAGGGGTGTGAGCATACGCAGGTGGGCACACCTGGGCTGAGACACGGGGCATATAAAGGTGGCATCATGGGGATGCCAGGAGGAGAGACAGGAGTAAGCAGCTGGAGTAGCAGTAGCAACAGAAGCAAAAGAAGAAATAGCCCAGAGAGTGAAGATTTGTGGGGGGCTAGGAGGCGACCTGAAAAAGCAGCTGTCTCGCAACCATCCCAGACCGGGTAGGAGGTTCATCATCGGTACAAGCAGTTTCTTTGTCTTCGCCGCCATCAGGCTATCCCTCACACTCCACTGCACCACACCACCACACTGGCGTCCCCAGAGGCTAGCTTTATATACCTCCTGCATCAGCCCAGGTGCATCTACTTGCCCATGCCCACTCTGGAATGCTCGCCGCACCGCAGGTGTCCATCATCACAGTGGTGGGAGGGTGGAAAGACCTGATCAACCTTTACCCTACAGCAGCTGAGGGCTCCAGGACTCCCGCTTTACCCATCTGCCGATCATAGAGAACCTGCCCCAAACCCTCCTACCCCTACAGTATTACATCATGAATTTTGCCTAATTTCAATCATTTGGCTTTTGTCTTGAAAGACTGTAGTGGCTAGGAAAGGGACACAGGGCAGGTTTGGGATGTTCTAGCAGAGGGGGGTAAAGAAGGAGTCTTGGAGACGGGGTAAAGGAAGGAGTCGGTGGCTTTTATGCTTTTATTTGCAGAGGTGGCATGAGGTACATAGCATAGCAGGGGGGAGGGGAGGAGCCGAGAGGCTGGCAGGCCTCCCAGCCCCCTGCACACCTCACTCTCTTGGCTGTTTCTCTCTCTCTCTCTTTCTGCTGGCGTCCTGTTCTCCCGCTGCTGCTCATGCTGGTCTTACTGCTGCTTGTTGTTTGGTCAGTACTGGCGTCCTCATGATGCCACCCATATAATCCCGTGTCCAAACTCAGGTGTGCCCATTTGCGCATGTTCACTTAGGCATGTGCGCAGCACCGCAGGTGTCCATCATTATACCAATGGTGGGAGGGTGGAAAGACCTGATTTCTCTGACCCTACAAAACCCATGTTTAAACCACTTGGGTTCAGACCCTCCAAAACCTATAAATAACCCACTCATACCTTCACCTTTCTGAGACATGGTGTGGCTAAGGGTGTTTAAAACTTCCCTTTGTTAATGGATTTTGTGTTATTTGGGGACTTCAATGATCCTACACTTTGTAATCTCAAAAGTCTTCATTTATAAAATAAATCATCTGAGCTAAAGTAGTAGTGGAGTTAGGGGAGTAATTTAGGGATAGGAAGTCAGACAATAAAGGTTACATTATCAAGCAAGTTACCACAGTGGGTGACTGCTGTTTAAATGCTGGGAAACTCTGAGAAACTTGCAGAACATGATTTCAAATTATGCCAACAGATCTGAGCAGCAAGGAAGGTTATTTATCTGTGTTCCAACCTCCGCTCCAACATTGGTTGGAACTTGCACCCACAACATTATTCTCCCTCCAACATTTCTGGTTTGCCCTGAACATGAGCCAAAATTAAAGCTCACACGCAGAAAGAAGCAGGTGTTTACAATAAGCAGCCTCCATAGTGTAGGGGTGAATCTCTAGGGGGAAAAGAGCAGGATCTTAATAGCCTTGGCTACACTAATCATGCAGGAATGCAGCCTTTATTCTATTGTCCTTGCCAGTTAAATTATCTTTAGAGTCTATTTAAACTGACCAATCTTTCACAGCTGCTATTGAATGGATTGCTTCATATTTGGGTGTATGACTTCAATTTGTTAGCATTGTCGTAGGGAAATGCTGTGGGATTCCAAGATGCACTGCAGCTGTCTATGCTTGCTGTTCACGGAGAGATGTTTATAAAATAATTTTATGAGTTTGATTATCACTGTACAGGTTTCATACCTAAAGAAGTCAGATCGCTGATGTCTGTGCAATTTGTCACGTGTTTTATCTTTAAAAAAAGTAGTTGTGGGTATTTATTACGACTCTGGTGATGATTTGTGTTCCCTCTTTAATATGGTTTCAGAGCACTGTTATGCTGCCATTTTCCATTTCAGTTTTCTGAGATAACATGTCTTACAGAGGAAACTATAGAAAGACTCAGATCAAAAGTACATGACCTTCTCCTAGATAACATGTTTTTTCTTTTCTGTCTTAGCCAGTAATATAATTTTCCTTTGTCCCAAATGAGAAACAAACATAAATGAAACTGATCAGAGAAACCTGAAAGTTTATCATTATCAACAGACTATTACAGGGAAAATTTCCAAGTCCAACTAAAAATTAACAGTTTTTAAAATGTTTAGCACATGGATCGTGCTCAACTGTGATTTAACCATCATTAGCAGGAATATTATGAAGGTTACAATCATCCGATGGGGTCAGGAACAAAATAATTTCAAAGTCTCCCTAGTCTAAGTTTCCGTGGTTACTTACAATACCCACCAAGTGTTCTGTAGTGAGGAAGCCTGTATTACTGTCTATGCTGAGAATGAGTTACCCAAAATTTAGTGGCTCAAAGCCAGCATTTATTATCTCATAGATTCTGAGGGTCAAGAATCTGGGTGTGGCTGGGCAGGGTTATGGGTCTCAAGGTTTCTCACAAGGCTGCAATCTTATTCTTCAGGAAGGAAAGTCAGTTCAAGGCTTCACTGGAGAACTCCCTGGGGTGGGTGTTGACAGATTCAGTTCCTCACGGACTGCTGCCAGAATTCTGCTGGAGTTCTTTGTCATGTGGATCACTCTGTAGGGCAGTTTACAGCATGACATTGGCTTGCATTAAATTGAGCAAGAGAGAACAAGCCAGAAGAAAGCCAGTCATCTGTAACCTCATCTCAGAAGTGATATATTACCACTTCTTTCTTTCTTATCCTGCATTCTGAAAGCAAGGCAAGAGTTCAGCCCACACTCAAGTTTATGAGGATTACCCATGAAAAATAATAAAGCCATGAAAGCTCTAGGTTGAGGAGGAATGGTGGGGAAGGAGAGGAAGGAAATAGTGGGGGAACAACTGGCAGTTGGGAGGGGGTTCGAGGAGTGTCATTTACAGGCCACAATAAGACCTGAAGCTTTCCATGATACAAAAGTATCTCTCCTCTAAGGTTGCCTGAAAATCTGAAATTTTCAACATACTGTGGCCAGTGCAGCCAAAGGACTGAACTCTGCCCATGACACCCTGTCAAGAGGAATGCTTGGAAGGGGGCAGAGCTGGAAACTAATTTTGAGGACCTTAAAAGAGGAGTGATGCCTGTGGGTTTGTTCTTCTAGTGGAATTGTGGGTGGGCCAGTGGGCCTCCAACTCCCTTGGGAAGAGGGGGAGAGATGCTAAGAACCCCTGATCTCAGCAGATCAGGCTCTGTTCTTCCCTGCGGACTCTTTAGCTGTAACTCCATTTGCACCATCCACTGGTAACTGGATCTTCTCCCTTTACCCTGCTAGTTCTTCCTCTCCCTCCACCCTGTCAGTTAGAAAAAAAATGTTTTTATTTTCCTTTTTGCTGCACCCTTTTGTTTGCTTTTGTGGCAGCAGGTAGACAGAGCCAGAACTGGTGAGAGACATTCTGACCCAGTGACCATTTTTTAGATCTTTTTATTCAAGAACAATATTTCAAATAAAGGCTTTTCCATCTTCAGAACCCCCGTAGCAACTTATTTTATTTTTTTAAAAAAGATTGATTTATCTACACATACAAGAACTGGGGTACAGGCCAGAGGTGCAGGGCAAGGAGGGGGCTGGGTGGCAAGGACTCATCAGAGACAGAGTGGGGAACAGAACAGGCAGACTGACTGAAATACACTGCTGAGGGGAGCAGTGGGTGAGACAGGAGAGGTCTGCTGTGCCATATGGGTCGCCTCCCTAGCCGGGGAACCTACCCGCCTACAGTGGCTGCCCACAGCTTCATCGTGTGGCAACTTAACCCCTTGTGCCACCCGGGAGGCCCCTTTATCAAATTATTTTAAATGTAGATGTATTTCACTGAAGAGTTATGCTCCAGAGCAGCCATGATGATCCAGGAATACAGAACACCTTTATATTAATTATGTAAGTGGCAGAGATTATTTCATTTTTCTCTGGGGATTGGGAAGTAGAGAAAAATAATTGGTATCTCTGGAATATCCAATACATGGAAGGGCGTGACTACCACAGATGAAAAGGTCAGCCCAGTGACACAGAAGACCTTGGCGCAGAGGCTCTGAGGGGAAAGCTGAGGGAAAGGAGACATGACATCTAGCATAGTCCTGCCTTCAAGTTCTCCTGGAGGGTCAATTCTTTGAAACCAAATACTGATTTTTGTCTTTTTTTGGCTTAAACTTTTTCTTTTGCTTTTCCTTAATGCCTATAACATACCATATTAGTTATACAAAGCCCGTCAAAGTTCTCTCTCTATCGCTTTTTCAGCTTATTCTGTAGTGACACATTCTTCATTTCCCATTAATCACGTGAGGAACTGAGCAATTCCCTTGATCAAGAATGTCAAGTCCTGTGTGCCCACCTACGTGCATTTCCACAGCTATAGTCACTGCTGCTCAGTATTTCTAAGTCACAACATGTGTTCCCTCTAACTGGCATGAATTTTATGGCTCATCTTATGAGTTTTAAAGTTAATGCTGTACTCTTTTTGAAGGCTTTCATTTATTATTGTCTGTATTTTTCATCATGCTTCTTGATTGTCTCATTTCCCCAGATAGATTTTATTTGAGGGAAAAGAATTTGCCATATGCTTTTTTTGTACCTTGGGTTTTGGACATTGATTGTCTCCGATGAGAAGTTTAGCAATGGGTCCATTACAAAATAAACAATAAGCTCTGTTTTCTCCCAGAGATTAGAATAGTGTGACTGACGTATAATGGGCACTCAATAAATATTGCTAAATGGATAAAGGCCATGATTTTTTTTTTTAAAGATCTATTTATGCATACAAGAACTGTGATACAGGCCAGAGGTGTGTGTGTTGGGGTTGGGGGGGTGTACGGGGTGGTGATGAAAGGAGTCACCAGAGACAGAGTGGGGAGCAGAACAGGCAGATGGACTGAAATACACTGCTGAGGGGAGCAGCGGGTGAGACAAGAGAGGTCTGCTGAGCCATGTGGGTCATCTCCCTGGCTGGGGATTGAACTCATGCTGCAGTGGCTCCGAATGTTTTATACTGTGGTGCTTAACCCCTTGCGCCACCAGGGAGGCCCCAAAGGCCATGATTTATCATTGCCAATCATAGTTAAATTCTTGATAGCTATAAGGGGCATAATTTTTTAAATAGAGATATGACAATCTGGGGAGCTGAAATAAATGTGCATCTCTGAGAATGTATAAATTAGGTAGCATCTTCTATCTGAGGAAATGAAGTATTCACTAAATGATATTGGGACAGATTTTACCATCTGGAAAATAAAATTCAAAACCCATCTCCCACCCACCACTCAAAAAAAATAATTCAAGATGGATTAAAATCTAAGTGCATTTTAAAAATGAGAGACTGTCTATGACGTTGGGAAAGTCCTGCAAATGCTATAAAACATCTGATAAATTTTAAAGTTTAGTATCATAAAATATATCACTATTGAAAAAAATCATCTATAACACATATTAAATAGATATCCAGGAAATACACTTAATTTTTTAATTCAATAAAAATAATTTTACAAAAAAATCTATAGATTTTACAAAAAAAATCTATAGGGTAGATAAAAACAATGTTACATATATATATTAATACATGCATTGCATTTCTTAAATAAAAAAATCATATTTTTTCCACAAAAGCTATGGAAGATATGTTTAACTGTACTTGCTACCTTGGGAATTGAAAAACTCAAATAAATTTGATGCAATGATTTGGATCTGCTTGGCAAAATTAAAATGTTTTTAAATTTCAAGTATTGGCAAGTGTGGAGTGACATTAACTTCCATGCGTGACTGCTGAGAATAATTGGGCACTGCCATCTTGCAGAAGAATTTGGCAGAATTTCTTAAAATTTGATTATGACTTTGGGATGGTCCTGAAAGTGCTATAAAAATATTTGATAACTTTAAATTGTATAATTAAAACTTGACAGAACAATTCTGCTTCTGGTTATGAGGGAAAAAAAACCTGACTTGTGCAGAGAGGCACATATAAGGGACTGTTTAAATAAAACCTGTTGTACCTCTCCTATGGCATACCTCTATACAGAAACTAAATTAGTAGTCCTTGGTGTTCTGAAAAGGAAAGATCTCGAAAATATTTCTTAAAATGGAAGAGTGAGGGTCTCCCTGGTGGTGCAAGGGGTTGAGTCTCAGCACTATGAGACTATCCACTAGATCTACAGCCACTATCTCCAGTCACAAGAGCACCAGCTTAAACCTGGCCAGGGAGAGGACCCACATGGCGCAGCAGACCTCTCCTGCCTTGCCTGCTGCTCCCCTCAGCAGTGTTTCAGTAGATCTGCCTGTTCTGCTCCCCACTCTGTCTCTGGTGTGTCCTCTCACCCCCCACACCTATCTCTGGCTGTACCCCAGTTCTTGTATGCGTAAATAAATAAATCTTTTTAAAAAGAAAGGCACAGGGACCTCCCTGGTGGTGCAATGGGTTAAGCAACACACTATGAACCCAAGGAAGCCACTACAGCACAAGTTTGATGCCTGCCACCGGCTGGGAGGTGACCCATATGGTATGGCAATCCTCTCTTGCCTCAACCACTACTCCCCTCAGCAGTGTATTTCAGCTAATCTGCCTGTTCTGCTCCCCACTGTCTCTGGTGAATCCTCTCACCTCCTGCGACTCTGGCCTGTACCCCAGCTGTTACATGCATAATAAATAATTTTTTTAAAAAAAATAAAAAGAAAGGCACAGTGATACAATCATATGAAACCATTCGTATATCAAAAATCTTTACATATTTATATTTCTATATTTCTGTAAGCTTTCTAGATAGGCAAATGGCCAATAACCTTATGGAAAACAGGTTCAAGTTGCATTGGTTCCCCATAATTTTATAAGTATGTGAAAGATACACACACATCTGCACATACGCTCATACCCACATATACACATAGCAAAAGAATCAAAAGTTTGCATTGCGAGTGACTGGGATTGGTGGCTATTCCAAAGTGCTTTCATTTTATTTGTTATTTTAAATAACACACAATTTGGTTACAGAATCCATGTTTAACCCATAAAATAAAGTGAAATAAAAGATAAATCTAGGGGGGAATATAAAGGAATAATTAACTGGATGTGTTACTTGTGCTGAACACAATTTTAAATCCCTACTGCTCATATACCTCCTCTCCCCAGCTATGCCTGTGGGAGATGAAGCAAGCATGATCTGTAGAAAAAAATATGGATGCTCATGACATTCATTTTTTCTCTCTCCACCATCTAAGGTTTCTGATAACTGTTCATGATTCTGACTTTAGAATACACAGACTCAAGAATAAAGCCTTTTGACTTCTCTGATCCTTAGGAAATTCATCAGTGTCCTCCAGGAGAACAAATATTATCTGGTAATTAACTAAAAGACTGGCTATTTTCAGAAGTGGAATTAGAATGCCCTTCTTTCAAATGAAGATCTAATTCAAAATTTTTGTGTAATTAGGCATTGTTTTCTTTGAATGACAGAAATTCATCCTCATTGATGACTTTATTCCTAGTATTCCAATTGCTTGCTAGAATAAATACATTATAGCAGTCAGTGATTACCTTTATTTTAATCTTCGAAAAGTACCCTATTCATTTTTAAGACATCTTACATGAAATATCCAACCATGTGCTCAAATTCCCTCTAAACATATAAGCCAGATATAACAGTGAGCATCCTGAATGTTACTTCTCTTCCTCACCAAATAAAATTGTCTCTATTTAGTAGACATCAGTCTTTTATTTGTTATTGTTTTAATTATTTTTGCCAAGTGCATTATCCATTTTGGGGCTGATTTATACCAGATCTTAATTTCTTAAATGTTTGGAATCAATTATTTAAATGTTAAAAAATGATTCTCCTTTATGACCTGCATTCCTTTTTCTAAAATTGTTTGCTAAATTTTTAATATGTCTCATATTTTCTAAAACTGTTAGGTATTTATTTCTAAATAAACTGCTGTGCTTCAGGTCTTTGAAATAATGAGAATGGATTCTTTCCATACATCAAGAATTAACGCCAATCTAAGTGAATGGCAGTGGTGGTAGTGAGGGGGATGGTTATTTGCTTCTAATATCAAAGAATCTCTCTGAATCTAGGTAGGAATTTCTGGACTCTCTTCCTTAGTTCCCTCCATCTCTTCCTTCCCTCCTTCCTGTCTTCCTTCCCTTCCTTTTTATTCTCTCTTTCTCTCCCACTCCCACCCTCCCTTTTATTTTATTTCTGAGTATGAATCACAGAAATTGGTACCAGTTTAAGTTTCAAATTATTGTAAGTGAAATGTCCGCAGTTATCAAGCCTAGCTTAAAGTAAGATTATTAAAGAGAAAAAAGAGGGAGAGATTATTTAGTATTACCTTTAGTTCTGATTGTAGACTTCAGCTGAAAGGTCATTCTATCAATTAATAATTTTGTATCTGGAGAGTTTCCAGAAATATAACTTAAAAAATGCACGATCAGGGCCTCCCCTGGTGGCGCAGTGGGTTAAGCAACGCACTACGAAGCAAATCGCAGCCACTGCAGCATGAGTTCGATCCCTGCTGCCAGCCAGGGAGGGGACCCACA
>JAGFMF010011643.1:6159613-6179455 GCA_019455555.1 Galemys pyrenaicus | reverse complement strand
CCCCGCTCTCTGTGGTGAATCCTCTCACCCCCCTACACCTCTGGCCTGTACCCCAGTGCTTGTATGCATAAATAAATAAATCTTTAAAAAAAAAAATGCACGATCAGTGATGACCCAAAGAGTTAGGCATTTTGTGAAGAAAGGGTTCATGCCTTTTCTCCAAAATGGTTATTTCTATTTGTCATTTATAAAATTCACTAAAGTAAGAGATATAAAACTTATACTTCATGATAAAGAAAATTTGTCTCAAGGGCCTGTTGGCTATAACTTTGGCAAAATCACAATCCTCTGAATTATATCAGAAGAAAATGCCAGGAGCTGATTAATCTTAATTATCTCCTCCTAGTATGCAATAGGCCTATTTCTGATCAATTCTGTCCTATAACTATTATTTAAAGAATTCTTGCATGTTTACAGACTGTGTTAGCTTTGCGAATTGCACAAAAATTACCCAGTTTTTATTCTGAGATCTGATAATGAACAATGTTGCTTATGTTTTTATAAAATTAGGAACAATATACACATGAAAAATATGCTTATTTCTACAGATTTCCTATCTGAAAATTATATAGGAACTCAAGAATAACAATTATGCCATATTTGTCTTCCTGTCCCCTACACTTGGTACTATGCCTGGTACAATGTAGACACTGAGCAAAGGAGTGTTTGTGTTCATGCTGGGCATGAATTAGTAAAATGCGTTCTTATGTATGTATCGCTGTGTGTCATGTCTGTTCTTCACTGGCTGTGACATGAACTGAGATTTGCATTTGGAAGTTGGAGCCACATCTACAATAGGGCTCACTTTGGATCCTGAATCATGCTCTTTCAGCCCCCTGAAGGTTGTGCAGTTAACCCCAGAGAACCTGATACCATTTGGTTTTCTCTGCCAATTCAATGCCTTGGGTTATAAAAGTGGTTTTTAAAGTGTGTTTTAAATTCATATAATGTAAGTAAATTTGTAATGCTCAGAGGAAGGTGCTGCAAAAAGGAAACTCATTGGTTGTCAGAGAAAGCTGAAGATGTAGAAGTTAAACCAGTGTGTGGAAGAAGCCCTGTATCTCCGGGGAGGAAGGCATCTTTCTCTTAACAAAGTGAGGTTGAAAATCAGAGAGGGGCCTCCCCGGTGGCACAGCAGGTTGAGCGCAGCACTGTGAAGCAGCCACAGCACAGTAGCACTAGATCCATCCCCGGGCAGGAAGGGGACCCACATGGCACAGCAGACCTCTCCTGTCTCCCCGCTGCTCCCCTCAGCAGTGCGTTTCAGTCCATCTGCCTGTTTCGCTCCCCACTCTGTCTCTGGTGAATCCATCACCTCCCTCGACTCTGACCTGTACCCTAGCTTTTGTATGCATAAATAAATAAAATTTAAAAAAAGAAAGAAAAGAAAATTAGACAGATTACTAAGACTCTACCATGGAGATAGGCACTAAGACCCAGTAGCAGGGAAAGCTGCAGATAAGTTGAAAGTTACAGGTGTGGGGAGAAATGCATACAGTGGTCATCTACAACATTTGAATTTAGCTGGGATTAGTGGAGCAGTCTTGAGGTTCTGAGCTGAGGTATTTAAATATCCACAGAAGAAACTCCTCAAGCAGAGAAGTTACTGTGCAGGAATGAAAGAGTTGTTCATTGAGAAATCTAACATAATGTATATCTCCTCTCACTCTCCGGTCAAGCCAAGGGTATTTTCAGCTATGACATTGATGGTGACATCAGAACACAGGCCTCTCCTCATCAGCAAGGATCCTTCCACTACTGTGTCTACCGTCTTATCTGCCTACAGGACATCCTTTTGCAGATGAGGGTCAAGTAGAGGCATAGTGGCCCCTAGAAGCTCTGTTTCTTGTGAACTTAATTGATATTAAATAGTAGCCAGCAACCAGTCTGTCCTTTTCTATCATTCTGGGTCTCATGGCACCTGGAAAAAGTATTTGGGTAAAGGGCTAAAGGAACAACATCCTTCCTTGCTGGGGTCAGTTCAACCCTGAAGAAATTTAGTATCATCCAAATAATCTAGTACCATCTTGGCTCCACAATTTCAAGTTATTTTTGCTATGTGTCAATGTCTTATGCATGATTTTAATTCCTTTGTTTTACCATATTGTTCTATTTATTAACTCAGGTTCTAGTGCTATATTACCTTTTTTGTTTTTTTTAAAAAAGATTTATTTATTTATGCATTCAAGAGCTGGGGTACAGGCCAGAGTCCAGGGAGGTGAGAGGATTCACCAGAGACAGAGTGGGGAGCAGAATAGGCAGACTGACCGAAACACACTGCCAAGGGCAGCAGTGGGCAAGGCAGGTCTGCTACACCATGTGGGGCCCCTCCCTGGCCGTCAGCAGGGATCGAACTCGTGCTGCAGTGGCTGTGGTCTGCTTCATAGTGCATTGCTTAACCCACTGTGCCACCAGGGAGGCCCTATATTATCTTTTTTAAGCATTCTCTTAATTATTACAGTTTTATTGTGAATCTTGATAACAGATAAGCATGCCATTATTTTTTCCTCTGCTTTTCCAAAATGCTCTTTTTTCTGTTTTCCCTTTTCTATGCAAGTTTTAGAATGAGTTTGTCAATTTCTTTGATACATTTTGTTGACTTTTTTCTTTTTCTTTCTTTTTTTTTTTTTTTGCAAGTGATTGTATTCCCTGTTATGACTAGATGGGGAAAAAATGGCATCTTTTTATATGAAACTCTTTCATTTAGAATGTACTGTAGCTCCTCATTTAATCAGGCCTTTCCTTTAACCACTTAATATATGTATTTTCATTGTTGAGTGTGTTTTTCTTTTCTTTTTATAATTGAAGTTCCCTTACTAATCTTGATTCCATGAGTAGCCACCACCGAGGGCACAGGGTGGAGATGGAGATGGAGGAATCCTTGGAGCTTCGGGAGAGGTCATCTCCACAACATCCCACTTGCACATAGAACTAAACAGACAAACACAGGGTCACTCTTGTCATTAGAAGCTGGCAGCACAGAAGAGGGGAAGAAAAGGAGGGGAGCTGGGATATCCTTACAAAAGTGTTGACCCTACTGGTATCAGCCCACCACCATGGAGTTCAACCCCTCTGGGCTCGGTCCATGGCCAAAACTGCAAAGGCCACTTCATTTCCCCTGCAGAAATGTGTCTGCCTCATACCCATCTTTAAGGACAACGAAGTCCTGAGGACATTACAAAGGTTAGCAGATTGGCATGTAGCCCAGGTGTACAGAACGCAATACGTCATCTGCTCCCAGTGGGTGCCCAATGAGAAGGCTGCCCACGTGGGCATTCACCCAGGTAAAGTGGTGATTATCAGGCTAAAACTGGACAAAGTTTGGGGAAAAAATTCTTAAACACAAGACGAAATATCGATACACTGGAAAAGAGAAAGGCAAACACAGGAAGAACTTATGGAGGAAATGCAGGAGTGAGTATAATCTATCGTGTGACCTGATTCCCATGTTCACTATTTCTCTTGGTTTCCTTTCCCTGACCCAATAACTAAAAAAAAAATTGACCTATAGTTTTAACCTTTTAAAACCTTTAAGACTTTAATCCAGCAGGAGTTTAATTTTTTAATAAGAATAGAAATCCAACTTCATTATTTGCCAAATAATAGCTTCTTTTCCCTGTTCTGTTGCAGAAATTCATCCATTTATCTTCTGTTAACCCACCAAAGTCCATAATTTAATGAGGTCTCTTTTTGTGTTTCTCTTAAACTTGTTTGTTTGATATTTCTCTTCCTGTTTTAAATTCCATAGCTTGAGAATATATCTCGATTCCTGGCAACTAAGCCTGCTCTTGCTGCTTCCAGAGGGTCTTCATCAAAATGACAATGTTATTCTTAGGCTATTGTATTGTACTTCCATAGTTAACATCAGTTTCCAATAAAAGCTTTGTTGGGCTCTTAATTGGAATTACATTGAATCTAGGTCATTTATGGAAAAATTAGAATATTTATAGCATTAACTCTTCTTAATCATAAAAATGTCTCTATTAATATATGTCTTCCTTGATATCTCAATACAAATTTATAATTTTCCCAGTGGAGGTCATGCATATCTTCTATTAGATTTAGCCCTAGGTCCTTGATATATTCTGATGTTTTTGTCTATAGTATCATTTTCTTTAGCTATGTTTTCTAGGTGTTTGCACCATTGTATAAATATGCAGATAAGTATTGCTTATTAGTCTTGTAACCACCTCAGTAAACTCTATTATAAGTAGTTATGTGTTTTGTGAGTTCTTTTGTGTTTTCTATGGCACTGAACATCCACAAAAATTATGAGATGTGATCCTTGCTTTTAAATATTTTCACTTCTTTTCTTATTATACTTGTATCTCCTATACAATTAGCAAATACAATGAAAGTAAAATTCCTTGACTTTTAAACTTTCTCCATTTAGAATATATTTAATCAATTTAAAGCATTTGGCAGATCTTAAAGTTTTCTTTTATACCTACTTTAATGAGTTTTTCAATTATAAATAAGTGCATATTTTGCAATTTCTTATTTATAACTATTTAAATCATTATGCATTTTTCTCTTTTACTTTAACAATGTGATGAAATACATTGTGTGTGGTTATTGCTTAAATTTCTTTTGGGCATGGCATATTATCATTTTTACACACTGATTCAATTTGTAATTTTTTAAGGATATTTACCTCTATATTTATGATCAAAATGGATATATGAATTTTCTATATTAATCATTCATAACAGAATTCACCAAAGTATGGCCTGGGAACCTCAGTCTTTAAAGATGCTCAATATTAATAAGGCTTTCATGGTCATATAAGTTTGACAATTTTGTATTTAGTGTCACCCTTCTTGGAGATTTACAATGTACAATAATAATACAGTAATATACATTTTTTAAAATTTTATATTTTTATGCATACAAGAACTGAGGCGTAGGCCAGAGGTGCAGGGCACCAGAAACAGAGTGGGGAGCAGATCATAGGCAGATCTACTGAAAGACACTGCTGAGGGGAGCAGCAGGTGAGACAGGAGAGATCTGCTGTGCCATGTGAGTCCCCTCCCTGGCCGGGGATCAAACTCATGTGAAGTGGCTGCCAATAGCTTCATAGTGCTGTGACTTAACTCCTTGTGCCAACAGGGAGGACAAATAATATAATAATATTAAATATGTGTATTTAATTTTGCTTTCCTATCCAGTTTTACCTGAAAACTGTTTCTCCTGCAAAGTGTCCTATTGAAAGTGCAGGGAAATGTGGAGTTAATGAAAACAGCAAACTTTAAAAAGAAGAAAAAAGCTTCTTAATGCCCTTTATGGACTAACTTTCTATTTTTGGTGTTACCGGCAACACCCCAGCAGTGGGGGTAAAATGGTACATATGCCTTGTTTTAGGTTAGGCAGAAAATCCTAAAGTTCAGTATTAACAAAGGTACAATTGTGCAGAAAGTTTATACCCATTAATCTTGCTCAGACATCAGCAAAGATGGCCTGGAGTGTGGGTCAAATATAGCTCTTCCTATGATAAGATAACCACACAGGGTTTCTCATCTAACTAAGGCAGTTCCCTAATGTCGCACAACTAATCCAAGTATGAATGAACACAATGGTATGTGGCAACTTGTCCCACACACTGGAATGCATACTAGCACTTGGTATCACTGCCCCCCAACTCCAATGGCTCAGGTCCTTTTACCAGCACTGCACCCATCCCTCTGACTTTATGTGCTTCACTCCCAACAACTCCTACCTGTAATCTTCTCCCAAGGACCACCATAAGGGTACTTCATCAGGTTCTTGGAGAATCAGAAATACTTGGGATTTTTCATGTCTCTTAAGAGGCAAACTAGTGTGAACAACTGACTGGCCCAGGAATATAAAAGTCACTCCTTATATGTGGAATATAGAGAAACCAAACAAAAGGTCAAGAAAAAGTCAAAACTAGCGATCTGAGCATGGCACTGAGGCACAAGGCAAAGAATCAGGCAGGATGGGTGAACACAAGGAAATATGGTGATGGTTCATGGGTGATACGGTGGTGGAAGAACTATGGGGACTACAGCGCTGTATAAAAGAAATTTAATTAACTAATAAAAAAATTCTCTCCCTTTGTCTTGAGCTGGGGCCAACTTTTAGGGGTAATTTATTGTCTATTGCTCTCTATGGGATCAAGCCAAGGGCCAGATTCTCCTCGAAATAGTATCTTTGTCTAGCTATTTTCCCTTCCCTATTTTGTTTTTCCTACTTTCTGTTTCTATTTGGGAACACTCACTTAATAAATCATTTATATATATGTATCCTTGTCTTAGTGATTGTTTGTGGAGAAGACAATCTAAGACTCCATGTTATACGTCAAATGTCATTCACTAGTTGGATTCAGTCCCAGAGCCCAGTTGTTTGTATGTGTTTTCTCATACCATGGTTGATTCTTACATGTACTTTTGATCAAAGTATAAATGCAAGTATCTTTGTGACTAAGCTTCCAGTCACTAGAGGGAGAAAAAATGTACCAGGACAAAAACTGTTGCTACTTCAATGTTTTTCACTTGATGAATGTGTAGTTACTGTTACATAAAGTTACCTGGATGGATTAAAATTTTGATACAGCTTCATCAGTAGATTTGGACAAGTTGACCATAACATATTGCTTTTTACAGTAGCTGAGTAATATCGCTAAAAGATTTCCTAAGTCTCATGACTTATGTTTTTTTCAGTTTATTTATTTATTTATTTATTTTAAAGATTTATTTACTTATGCACACAAGAGCTGGGGTACAGCCCAGAGGTGCAGGGAGGTGAGAGAATCCACCAGACAGAGTGGGGAACAGAACAGGCAACTGTACTGAAATACACTGCTGAGGGGAGCAGCGGGTGAGGCAGGAGAGGTCTGCCTGCGCCATGTGGGTCCCCTCCCTGGCCAGCAGCAGGGATCGAACTCGTGCTGCAGTGGCTGCGGTTTGCTTCCTAGTGCGTTGCTTAACCCACTGCGCCACCAGGGAGGGCCCTTTTTCCAGTTATTTAGTTTACAAAGACATAGCCAAATAAATTATGGACTAATATAATGATGGAACCAATTAAATATGTGAGCTACTGTCTTTTTCATAACTAGTTAGATAGTATCACAGTCAGTTTATTAGCATGGAGACTCCTCTGTAATTAGATGATGTTTGGCTTTCAAGATTGACCTAATGTAAGACTGAAAAATAATTTAGCAATTTCTGGAATGAGTGTTCCCTCACTGGGTTTCCCACTAAATATGTAAAGTTGGCCACAGAGAAAAGGCACAAGAAATGAAGTAAAAGCACTTTCTATATTTTAGAAGGCTAATAAGAGTCTGTTTTGAATTATTCTTTTCATATATTTGAAAATCATATGTAAGTTATGAAAAATAAAATGGAATTAAAATTGACTTCGCTCTTCAAAATAAACGCAGTTGCCTAAGAGGATGGTGGCTCAGGTTCATAATGTCCAGTTTTTCAAATTAACAGATCTTAGGTTACATCTGTGCTGGGTTCTGTTTCTCCTTATCTATAGGACAATGGTAAAAGACAGTTTTTAGATTCAGATTTACTGACTTTGAGACTTTAGGAGAGTTTTTTGAATCTCAGTTTCTTTTATTTATGTGTTTTTGTTTTTCAAAAATAAAACTAGTTAGAACAGTTTTAAATTTGAGCTCTGACAGACACTTCTCACTTGTAAAGATAACTGTTTAATTAGATCATGTTATTACTAATTATCATTGCTATTATTAGAATTACTAATCTTTTCAAATTGTTCCTTCACAATTTTATTTGATGTAGCCAGTTGAGTTTTGGGGCACAGAACTCTTGACGTTCAGGGAAGGAAGAAAGTGATTGCATGCTCTATGGCTCATTCTTCTCATCTTTCTCTTCTTTTCTATAAGGACAGGAATCATAAATTTGTATCATCTTGATCATTTCAATGAGTGCTTTTTTTTCAGCACCTAGTAGGTCTGCTCTTTACACATTACTTTTTTGTGCATGTGTGGTAAAAGACTCTTAAAGTACAGGCAATTAAGTTACTTAAAACAAAGGAGAACTTGATTCTGAAAGTAAACACATCTTGGGAATGTAATTGATGAGGTTAATTCTTGGACTAACAGTCTATTTCCTACCAGCTAAGCAAACTGGAATCTACAGGTTATAATTAACTATGACCAGAGGATATGCCTTCTTATATCTCCCCCAGAAATAGCTCCTGTGTAATTCTATTTCCTTCCTCTTGATTTAACATGAGATGAGGTTACTGTCATGTCACAAAAATAAATGTAAAACAAGAGTGTTACTAAGTGGAATCTCAGATCATTTTTGTAAAATTGAATTTGTGATTTTTTTAAAGATCCACTAACTGAAGGATAAAGACTATAAATGAGTCAAGTGCCTAGAAAATGGCCATTCACTCATGCTAAGGTCTCTCTCATCACTAGCTATGGAATATGTCTCCTCAGTCATCGTATCCCATCATAAGCCTGATAACGCCTGGGCAACAAAAATTATTCAAAGTGAATTTCATTTATTTCTCAAAATACAGCATTCTATATATAAAAAAGCACTGTTAGTAAGCTTTGATTTTATAGGTATGAGCTAAACTAGAATATCAATGACCACAAAACATTTATTTATAAATAAATAAAATTTGTTGGTGAAGCTTAAGCAGAGCTTTAAGCATCTTATGAGAGAAATTTGATTAAGTGTGAGTTAGTAAGACTTCTTAATTTCAGTAATCCACTCCTGTGACTTGTATGTACACACAGACATAAGTTTCAGTGTTACTCAAACATAATCCCACTGGCTAATGCTCAGTCAGTTAAACATATTCCATCTTGTGTTCCTGCATTAGCAAATTCTAACAAAAGGATTTGAGGGCAAGATTAGTTGGGTGGTGATCCAGGAGGTCTCCCAAGGGGCGTGGAGAAGTGAGACAGGAAGAAAAAGAAGTCAACAGAAGGGTATCAAGATAGTCACCACTGTGAGTGGGTTGGAGCACAATCTTGATGAGAACTCTGGAGGATAGTGTAGAACACACACACTTAAAAGTCACCTCAATATATACCTATTCCCTTAGTCATCACCTGAGATCTCCTTCCAAAGGGTGTTAATTCCTTGTCATTGCCAGCCTTTCATGTACATTGGCTGTGAGCAGAAAGAACATCAGGAATGTACGAGAATACTCTCCTGCACAGTGATGCAGACAGTTGGAAGTGAAGTGTGTCATCAGTATGTACAGAATAGATAAGACCTGAGGTTTGTAGACAGGGCACAGATGGCATAGGGTGCTACTATCCAGACATCTCTTTTACTCTTCTAGAACATGTACAAATGAGATCATAATGTGATTCACTAAAAATTTAATGCTGCAAGACAGTGTTTATTAGTGATGCTAACATACTCATGTGTAACTCTATTAAATAAAATTTCACAATGTATTTAGCTGCTTGTTTTCTCTTCAGTTCCTTCTTTTTCTACCTGCTTATTAACCACTGACTACTCAACCTTGAGAAATTTCTTTTACATTTGCATAATAATTATTGGTTGTATCACTTATCTGCAATGATCACATCCTATTTTATAATATTATGTATATATTTATGCACACATTTTCTCACATTTTGACTAAATGCTTATATATCCAAATACCTAGAGTTCAGTGGACATCAAAAAACCACATCCTTTTGTAAGTAAAGGAAATAGTTGTTTCCTAAAGCTTAACACACAAGGGTTCCAAACTTACTTGCCTTTAATTTTTATAACAAATGTTGATGTCCTCAGAAAATAAGACAGAAATCAATATAAAATGAACTACAAGGAGCATTATAACTTTTCTATGAAAAATTTAAGTGTTTACTACCTATGTACCCAAAGAAAGATGAATGCACTGAGAAGACAGTTTATTTACAAAATGAAATACTACTTATCTATTAAAGAATGATGGAATCTTACCATTTGCAACAACAGGGATGGAACTAGAAGAATTGTGCTGAGTGAAATATGCCTGAAGGAGGAAAAAGACCAGATGATTTTGTTCTTAGGTTGAATACAAAGAAAAAAAAAGAAAAGAATCAGCAAGGCCTGGAAATCTGACTGCAGAACTGAGCTAACCAGAACAGGAGGGTAGGGGTGAAAGGCAAAGCGGGGAGTCTTCCATTTTTTTTTTTTTTTCTGATTTATTATTGCATTGGTGTTGGGTTTGGTGTGGTAACGCACATTTAAAGAAGTGTGAACCAGGCCTCCCTGGTGGCGCAACGGGTTCAGTCTCAGCACTATCAAGCTATCCACAGCCACTGCAGCACGAGTTCAATCCCCGGCCACAGAGGTGACTTACATGGCGCAGCAGACCTCTCCTGTCTCACCTGCTGCTCCCCTCAGCAGTTACCTGTTCTGTTCCCCACTCTGGTAAATCCGCTCACCCTGCCCCCCAACATACCTCTGGCCGTACCTCAGTTCTTGTATGCATAAATAAATAAGTCTTTAAGAAAAGAAAAGAAGTATGAATCTGTACCCTTACATACATACACAGTGTCAAAACCATGTTATTTCAATAAAAAAATGAAATTAAAAATGCAAACACATTTTTTGTGCTATGTATTATAAATTTAAAGTTTCTAAAAATATATCTGCAATCTATGGAACAAATTTTATATTTTTTATGTATGATGGAATATATTGTCTTTATATTTCTTTCCTCTAAAATTTTGCATGCCTGTGAAAGAAAGTTCTTTTAACTCCAGATAGTCTCTTTAATTACAGTATCATTTTCTGGCTTTCTTGCTTTAGCATCTACACTCTGGTAAAAAAACAACAAAAACCCGCTAGATGTTTCTGCTTTCTGTGATGCACTGAAAGTGGGATATTATAGATCTCAGAAGAAAAGTGATACCAGACTGTCCCCCTCATCTCTCACGCACAACTGAAAACTGTGATCTCCAGTAACATGAGATGTGGAAACAAGTAAATGGATGACTGTCATTCTAGATGCTTTTTTTTAAAGATTTATTTATTTATGCACACAAGAGCTGGGGTACAGGCCAGAGTCCAGGGAGGTGAGAGGATTCACCAGACAGAGCGGGGAGCAGAACAGGCAGACTGACTGAAACACACTGCCGAGAGCAGCAGCGGGCGAGGCAGGAGAGGTCTGCTGTGCCAAGTGGGTCCCCTCCCTGGCCGGCAGCAGGGATCGAACTCGTGCTGCAGTGGTTGCGGTTTGCTTCATAGTGCGTTGCTCAACCCACTGCGCCACAGGGAGGCCCCCATTCTAGATTTTTGAGCCAGGAAACAGATTGTCCTCGCAGGAGTATTAAACTATAGCACACCTTCCCAACAGCCTTAGTCAACCTATGTGATCGCTTGTGCAACTGAACTAAATTGATCTCAGTCTAAATTTCCAAAGCATGGTCAAAGGTACATGCCACAATGATTTTTCAGATATTTTAAATAACTTGTACAATCCATTTTTTTTTTTTTGCTTTTTTGGTAGTTTATTTATGTATGCATACTAGAACTGGGGTACAGGCCAGAGGTGCGGGGGTGGGAGGTAAGGGGACCATGAGCGGATTCACCAGAGACAGAGTGGGGAATAGAACAGGCAGACTGACTGAAGTACACTGCTGAGGGGAACAGCAGGAGAGACAGGAGAGGGCTGCTTCACCATGTGAGTCACCTCCCTGGCCTGGGATGTTGCTCATGCTGCAGTGGCTGCAGATAGCTTCACAGTGCTGGGCTCAACCCCTTGCACCACCAGGGAGGCCCCTAAACCCATTTGTTTTTAAAGACTGTGAAAGCTGTAGGCTTGTGATAGACGTTTGCCCAAAGAAACACCACAGTGCTGTTCATCTCCTCTGCACTCCTGGTAATTTATTTTAAAAGAGATTTGTTTATATCATCAGGAAAGTGGGAAATCAATTCAGAACTTCAACAAAGTGAGAAATAAGCTTTGAAGTTCAGTAGAGGGAGAAATAAACTTTGACCTATAGTAGAGAGTGAGATAAACTCTGCCACTTCATCCTTTATTCAAAACCATGCAACTATTACAGACAGACGTTGCAAGCCTATAAAACTACATCCAGGGGCCTCCCTGGTGGTTCAAGGGGTTAAGTACTGCACTATGAAACATCTGCAGCCACTGTAGCATTAATTTGATCCACAGCCAGGGAGGTGATCCACATGGCGCAGCAGACCTCTCCTGCCTCTCCCACTGCACCCCTCAGCAGTGTATTTAAATCTATCCACCTGTTCTGTTCCCTACTCTGTCTCTGGTGAATTCTCTCACCCCCAACATCTCCACCTTGTACCCCAGTTCTTGTATGCATAAATAAATAAATCTTTTTTAAAAACTATATCTGGTATGGTGTTAAAAATAAGAGTGTACACAAACCAATTTGATCATACGTTTTGTTAAACTAAGCCAATACTTCAAATGAAATCTTGAAAGTATGGTGTCTAGGGCCTCCCCTGTGGCACAGTGGGTTAAGCAACGCACTCTGCAGCAAACTACAGCCACTGCAGCATGAGTTCGATCCCTGCTGCTGGCCAGGAGAATGACCCACATTGCCCAGCGGACCTCTCTGGCCTTGCCTGCTGCTCCCCTCAGCAGTGTGTTTCAGTCGATCGGCCTGTTCTGCTCCCTGCTCTGTCTCTGGTGAATCTTCTCCCCCCTGCACCTCTGGCCTGTACCCCAGCTCTTGTATGCATAAATAAGATAAATCTTTCTTTAAAAAGTATAGTGCGGGCCTCCCTGGTGGCACAGTGGGTTAAGCAACACACTATGAAGCAGACCGCAGCCACTGCACCACGAGTTCGATCCCTGCTGCCGGCCGGGGCGGGACCCACATGGTGCAGCAGACCTCTCCTGCTGTGCCCGCTGCTCCCCTCAGCAGTGTACTTCCATTGATCTGCCTGTTCTGCTCCCTGCTCTCTGTGGTGAATCCTCTCACCCCCCCCCACACCTCTGGCCTGTACCCCAGTGCTTGTATGCATAAATAAATAAATCTTTAAAAAAAAAAAGTATAGTGCATAAAAGATACAAAATCTAATCTGAAGATTGTGAAATACATAATGAAATAGAATAGAATACATAGTGAATATCTGACTGACATTGATATTAAAGTCCTTGCATTTTGGAACGTACTATAGAGGAAGGCTTGCATGCATAATAATTTTAGCAAGCTACCTTATTTATAATTTTATTTTATGATTCCCCATACATATTCAAGAGAATTTAGTCAGTGTTAATGAAAATAAAAAATCTATTAATTCACTTTCTTTTTTCCTTTTTGCATAGATAATCTTGTATAAAACAGATTTCCTTGGGATTTCCTGCAGATATTTAGCTTTATTCATTTTCTCTCAGAGGAAAAACATACATTTCAAGACATCTGTAAAATCTATAAATACAGTAGAACAGAACCTTACTGGATAAAAATGATGCTTATTAAGGTGAGAGTAGATTCCCAAATTATGAATGTTTTACAGATGGATATTTGGAAATGTTTGTTTATTTAAATGAAATTTTAGTATTTCAGGCAACTTGTACATCTGTGAGTCTTAAATTGTGTTAAAGTAAAAAAACTGTAACAATAATGAATTTTCTTTTTTTAAAGATTTATTTATGCATACAAGAACTGGGGTACAGGCCAGAGATGTGGGGGTGAGAGGATTCACCAGAGATAGAGTGGGGAACAGAAAAGGTAGATTGACTGAAGTACACTGCTGAGAAGAATAGCCTGCCAGACAGGAGAGGTCTGCTGCACCATGTAGGTCCCTTCCCTGGCCAGGGATCCAACTCATGCTTTAGTGGTTGTGGATGTTTCACAGTGCAGTGTTTAAACCCTTGTGCCACCAGGGAGGTCCCCAACAATGAATTTTCTAAGCAAGATTTAGAGTACACAGAGATTAGAGTTCAAATAGGAAAAAAAAAGTCTAAATGTGATTTAAAATAAGTATTCACTAACATGCCAGTAGTAGTTTTTATTTTTATGACAGTTGAGGAAAGTATATATCACTTTCAAGTCCTGGGACCTTTTCTGGGACTAAGATAAAATATCAGCTCATTTTAACAGGGTGAATCAACATTACATAAGAGTTTCTCACAATGATGACTGTCCTCAACACTGTCTATTTTATGATTTACCTATGTGAAATTTCAACAGCCAATCCTCAAGAGAAAAACAGTAAAAACAACAGAGCAGTTTCTTTAAAATATGCTTTATATCGCTGCGATGTACTACTGAGAGCAAGATCCATTCCTCAAAGATGGAAGACAAAAGCAGACATGAGCCAAAACCTATTAATACAATGAGTACATCCAAATTTCATAGTGACAGCAGTTAGTTCACTCAGAGGTTAGTTAAATAATTATTTTAAGGACTCACTGTCCTTTCTGGGAAAAATGAACTGTATAATGTCAAAAGCTTTCATGATGTGAAAAATTAGAACTGTTATGATCATGGATTAATATCTATTTATAAAATTCTGGCTTCACTTACTGAATTACAAGCAGAACATTAAATGTTATTTAGCATTTTACAGTTAGCAAAGTTGTGCTGAAATCACATACCCACTTATCTCTGTTAGATGCATTTCTTTGGCCTACTGAAATTGGCAAGTCTAGTGCAGGTTATAGATTTCAAATATAGGTATTATTTGACTACAGTTGTCTTTGATAAGGGAAAGAGGAAAGTAAATAAAGAAGTTGCTGTGAATTTTTATATGGGGGAAGTGTTTTCTGTACAACCATTAAAAGAATATTGAGGAAGACTGAGATTTGGGGTTGATTCTGTGCACTGTTATAGCCCAGTGCTTAGAATAGTGCCTGAATCTCAGTATGAAAATTTAAAAGCACGTTTTGAGTGAATTATGGTAAAACAAAATAACATTGTAAATTAAAGCTTAATTACTTAAAAAGATGACCCATTTAGAAGATATCTTTTCCCATTTTAAATGTATTAAAACTGTGGAGTCTAATTACTATGCTTTCTCTTAATCACACTCTTATTGTGATGCTGATTCAGATTAAGCTGGAATGAAGATGCCAAGGAAACTCCAGGCTGTCATAGAAAACTCTGTTAGGTCCTGGACTTACACCATAAATTGGGATATCTTCATAATATCTTAATTTATTGTTCAAACATGTTTGTGTCATAAATTTCCCCCATAGTTGTTGCTGTTTATCTTTCCACTTCCTCTTCTAATTTGTCTTTTCTTTCCTAAATGCCTTCATAGTCAAAATTATTTCCACCTTTGGTTTTCCATCAACAAATGCAAGAGTTAAAGTATCCAAATCAAAAATTCCAAACTATTCTCAAAATTGATCTCCACACAATCTTATTATATTTCTTAAAGTTAGAAAGAACTTGCACTAACCTAGAATCTTCAATGTCATCTTAAACCTCTTCAATTATTCTCAACCAAAAGGTCAGTGAGTTTAATCAAGTTTGTCTCAAAAACGTATTTTCAAATTAATCACCTTATTGACCTTTTTCTCTGTTACAACCTGTGGTCAGGGTCATATCAGACACAAATTCTTCTCTTATGAAATCTTTAGATCTTTCTTATTCCCAAATCTGTCACTTCAGCCATTCTTTGAAAAGTTTTAAATTACCTCCTCAGAATACACACGTCATTTTTCAAGTCATAATCATTTCACAAGTCCCCAAAGGCTACAGAACCAAAGAAGGCATGTTAGTTATCTCTGCATTCTATATACCTATCTATCTATCTATCTATCTATCTATCTATCTATCTATCTATCTATCTATCTATCTATCTATCCTTACACTTATCTATATGCTTATACTTATTCTGGATACTTATACTTATGCATATCTGTATTTTTCGACCTCACATTCCCTTGAACATCAAACTGTTTTTGTCAGTTCTTCAATTGTTAGCTTTTTAATAGCTTGACACATCCTTCTTGCCTTCATCTCCAATAAATCTCACTCATTCTTTAATGATGAGGTCAGATGTTGTTCAGAAGTAACATTCTACCAATTTTATTTGTTTTTGCTAATGTTATACATTAGGTTAGCTCTAATTCAGTCCAGACTTCACTTAATGAATGACACCTAAAAGTGACAATTGTGAAAACAAATCTTAGATGAATTGCAGTGTAACCAAATACCTTTTTCTATTCTTAACATTGATTCACAAGCCAAAGATGAAAATATCTAGCTCAATGTGATATGTCAATAATGAAACTTAAAGTATATACAGGCTGTTAAAGATGAAACATTTTAAAGTCATTATTTAGACTTTCACTCTGATCTGTATGACTATCACCAAAACAAAAATAATGCAGTCTCTGAAGTTACTTTGATTAGTCTATTTCTCTGTTCCAGTATGCTTTCTTTTTCCACTGGCTCTAAGAAAGTGATTATTTTTTTTTTTTAATTTTTCACTCAGCAGTGTCCTCGGGACTTCATTTTCCAAATGGAATACTTATTTAGCAAATATCACACTTTTAAAGTTATTATTTATTTTCACAGAAATAATTGTAATAATACATATATCATTGAGGTCATAATAACACAGAACACTAATTGAGCTCTTATTCTCTGTTCAGTATCATATTGAGTGTTTTTACATGGATCATTTCATGCTATCATTCCCAACCCTGTGATATAAGTACTATTACTATCTTCATTTATAATTCCCATAGGTAATTTTGGAATAACTTACAAGCTGCTTTTAGAATATAAATATTTAATTGCCAGAAAAAAATACAAGGTAAAACATAAGATTCACTAATGATCAAGGGAATGTAAATTAAAACTACAGCATAATACTTCTACATAGAAAGGCTACAATGAAAAGGACAAAAATACCAGTAGTCTGAAATGGACCAGTTGAAATTCTTACATGCCGCATAAGGTGGAAAGAAAGAAAGGGTCAATCTTTCTAGAAAACTGATTGGCAGAATCCACTAAAGCTAAATAGCTCCATATTCTTTAAGCCAACAATCTGAGTTCTAGTTAACTACCTCCTATAATGTGCACAGAAAGATATGAACAAGGATGGTCACAGCAGCACATATTTTAATAGGTAAAACTGAAAAATATTAATGACTACCTATATTAGAATGAATAAATTATAGTACATCTATCCAAAATAATTCCTACATAGCAGAGAGAATGAACAAAATGCAACTAGAAACCACAACACAGAGACAGCTTATAAACAATATATTGAGCAAACCTTGTCAAATCCTGAAGAATACATACTATCTGACTCCGTTTATATACATTTCAAAAAGATTCAGTATATGGTGGTAGACGTGAAAATAGAGGTTATCCTTGGGATATAGCATAACATCTTATTTCTTGGTATGGAGATTGGTTTTATGGAGATGTTAAGATTGTAAATTTTACATCAAAATACTTGTTGATTTTCTTAACATTGTGGTTTTAGGATAGAAGAGAGCAGCCTTCTTGTGAGAAGAAACTTCATAAGGGAAGAGTAGCTCTTCAATTGTCAGATTAATTGACTTGAGTTCAAATAAATTGAAGACAATGGAGAGTTTAAACTCCACACCAGAGGGTTGCTGTTATCTCTGCTTCCCATCCTCCCTCTCACCCACTTCAGCCTCAGTCTCCTTGCAGCTTCTGCAATATGAAAAGCACTTTACTGTCTCATAGCTTCTGCCTAGAGCTATTTCATCCACTTCAAAAGCTCTCCTTCCAGAGATATCTGTAGAGTTAGCTTCCTCATTTCTTTAATGCCTCTCTGCTCCAATGTCACCTCATCAGAAAGATCTGATCTTACCTCCATTTATAAAATAGCAGCATTTTTATCCACCCCCTTATCTTACTTTATTTTCACCGCTGATATAATCATTTATACTATTTTAAAAATTTGCTTATCGAGCTACCTCTGCTGCTCAGATAGAACTCTGTCAGGGTAGGGGCTTGTGTTATTTGGTTCATGGTGATAGCCTCAGTGTCTCAAACATTTCCTGGAACTACATGAAAGCTTGTGATAACGATTTATGATTGAATAACATTAACATATGAGCCATTAAGAGTCTCCAGGAAATTTAATTGTCCTTTTTCCTGCTATGTTGAAGCAGAGAAAGTTGATGAAGAAATAAAATACTGCTGCACTTTTGCAGGGTAAGAGGTAGTCAAATCCCCTGACCCATCTCCCTCACACAATTAACTTGGAGACCCTCTCATAGTACGACTGTTCAAAATCATTTTCTCGAAAATCAGATTCTCATCCTTCAGATACAGTTTGAAACATCAATATAGAATTTCCAAATCCTTAAATTGTTTTTTCATTTCCTCTGTGTGCTTTTCTGTTTTGTTTTTTTTTTTTTCCTTTGAGACCTGGACTTCAATGCAATAAAGATCTTACCTGTCATGGGAGTAGGCAGGTGATAGGAGCAGGGGCAGGACTTTTAACATAACTAAATTATACAGGGCCTCCCTGGTGGCGCAGTGGGTTAAGCAGCGCACTGTGAAGCAAACTGCAGCCACTGCAACAGGAGCTTGATCCCTGCTGCCGGCCAGGCGGGGGAACCACATGGTGCGGCAGACCTCTCCTGCCTCACCCGCTGCTCCCCTCAGCAGTGTACTTCCATTGATCTGCCTGTTCTGCTCCCTGCTCTCTGTGGTGAATCCTCTCACCACCCCCACACACACCTCTGGCCTGTACCCCGGTGCTTGTATGCATAAATAAATAAATCTTTTAAAAAAATAACTAAATTATATCCTTCCACATGTATGAGTATACATGTGATCACTAACTGACTCAACACATACCAGTAGTGAGCTTCACAGGTGTCCTGTGCTGCAGGGAAAGTCATGTGCTTTTAGTGAAACATACATTCTAGTTGAGGGAGTCTTTTACTAGGTTCTAGTAAAACCTCATCATCTCATTGGGAGATGATAGAATAAGGAAGATGTGAAGGAAACCAGGGAAGGAAAAGATGGTCGCAAAGTGTGTTAAATAGCTGTTATGGCAATTGTAGCTCAATGATTCTTTGGATTCCTGAAAATTTCAAAGTACACCTCAGATTTGCCTCAACTATGATTCCACCAACTTCTAGTCATCATTGATTGAAAGCGCTTCCTGGAATATGAATTTGCTGGTCCTTTGACTCACCCCTTGTGCAGATTGAATTGTTCATATGGTCAGAAGGAACCCCCAGGCAGAGACCCTGATGCTTACAAAGGGAGCCGCAGACCAGAGGAGAACTTTGAGGAGGAAGGGGTAGTTAGACAATCACCTATCACCACTGCTACAAAAGAAGTAACTGGTCACCCCCTAAGAACAAAGGAAAAGCCAAGAAAAACAAGAAAATTGGAGCTTCCAGGTCATGATATTAAATTGGCCAACAAACGTCATTGTAAGTGTGTGATGATAAACTGAGAGAGGCAAGATGAGAGACACTTACTTTTGCCACATCTGGAGATGACCTCTCTGGGCAAAGAAAATATTCAAGACAAAGACCCATCCATGCAGGGAAAATAGTTTGGTGTGTTTAAAAAGTAAGAAGTGTGAGACCAAGTGAAAGAAGCAAGGGAGGGAAGGGAATAGAAGTGGCAGATATAGGAGCTGGGGCAGGAATAATCCTGGACAGGAAGCCACTGGGGGTTCAAGCATGGGAATTCCATGAGTTTATGTTCATTTTAAAAGTCATGTGTGCACGATATAAAAGTATACATGCATACATGTCTAGTCATGTGTTATATAGATGTATATACTTACATAATTGTTTAAAGACACTTAATTCTTTTTTTTTAAATTTTTTTTCCATTTCTTTATTTTATTAATATATATATATTTTTTATTAGTTATATTTGACATCATTTGTAGTCCCCAGGGGGTACCCACCACCATTTCACCCGTGCACCATCAC
>JAGFMF010011643.1:6138098-6159563 GCA_019455555.1 Galemys pyrenaicus | reverse complement strand
TCTCACTTGTTTCACTGAGTATAATTCCTTCTAGTTCCATCCATGTTTCTATAAATGCCTCTAATTTCTCATTTCTGATTGCTGAATAATATTCCATCGAAGACACTTAATTCTTTATGCACACCAGCCTAACTAGTGAAAACAATAATGGAATGTTTTCATCCCGTCATTGTACACAAATGAAGAGTGCAGACAAGTGTGTGTTTTGTGATGCTGGTTGAAGTATCTGTGCCTAACTGTAAGTATCTACTGGTATATCATTAGGACTCTGCTGATGAGAATTACAAAGAAAGCACCAGGCGTGGGGAGCTCTTTGGCAGAAAAAGAAAACAGGTGGTTGACATATGAATCTAAGTTAGTACTCCTTTCATCTCAATGGACATTCCTTAAAGAAAGGAATTTTTAAAACAAAAAAGACTGAAATAAATTATTTTTAAAACCGTGTAATTTGAGGGTTCAAGCATAATGGAGAACTGTTCTCTTTTCCTTTTGCTTTTTTTCTTTTTAGAAATATTAACTGCCACAACCAGAGAGTTCAATGTTGAGTCACTCGTTCCAGGTCCCATCTCTAATTTTTCAGATCTTGCTTATTCAAGATTCAAAGTTAGCAAGAAAGGTAAATGTATTATTTGACTTAAATTCAATATGCGCTGGCATTACTTACAGTGATTTTGAGAGCATTTTAACAAAGGAGAAAAGATTAGTGCATTGACAGTGAAATTAGAGAATTGTGCTGGCACATTATGTTGAGTTGGCAGTGAAACGCTTGTGGCACACCTGTTTTATGCAAATGATATAATAACATGAGAAAATCAGTGAGGCAGCATTGTTCCCAGTTGTTTTAAAGGCAAGGGGTCATGGACACAATGCTGATATGGGCTGTTTTTAATGGATTTAAAATTAGTTTCAAACCTATTGAAATCTTGCAGAGCATGTGAAATGACTCACTCTGAGTTATTGCTGAGAGAGAGCTGGATAATGGAAGACACATAAATATCCATGTTCTTTCTCCTTGGGACCTCCCACTGTCCTTGCTTATTCACTCTCCATCCTGTAAAAAGACCATGATTGCCTAATCCATCTCATCATTGAGAACCTGAGGCCTCAAATTCAGCCAAAGAGGTTGTCCCTCCTCTAAAATGGCTCCTAGCCGTGTTTTACAAGTTTTATACTTAGATAATGCTTTTGTCATCCATAGCTATGAGGCCAGCCATTACCCATGGAACACACTATCCTTTCAATACTCTCCAGAAATATACTGGTTGAAAACAGGAGCAATTGTTTCAAGCCAGAAACAATTCCATGAGGAAATGATTGATTAGAAATGGATCATCCCTCCATCCCCCAAATTTGCATGAGTCCCACCAGACAGATAATTTCTAATTTTTGCAAATAAGAGTGACCTAAAAATGTGAATATATTAGGAAACTGAAGACTAATGACTAGATTAAATTTTTACCCATTTCTGCTTTTTCTATAATGTTGTGTATTGAAGTCAACTCAAACTTCCCTCATTGGGTGAATGGATAATAATAAAAAAATTGTACTACATTTATACAATGGAATGCTACTTAGTAATAAAAGGAAAATAACTGCTGATAAATACAACATGGGTAATCTAATTATTTATATTAATGAAAAATGCCAAACATGAACTGCTGCATATTGTGTGATACCATATATATGAACTTATGGAAATTCTAAACTATAAGGAAAGAATGAGAATGATAGTTGTCAAAGGTGAGGAACAGGTGGAAAGAATTGACTATAATGGCATAGTAATCTGAAGCAATAAAATTGTTCTGTATCTTAATTCTGCCTACAGCTTTATAATATATTTGGTAAAAATTCACAGAATAACCTACCAAAAAAAGAGTGCATTTTACTGTATGTAAATTATACATTAATAAACTTTATTTTAAAAATTGTTCCTGATTAAAAACTCTCTTTCCTTTTAATTTTTGTAAAGAACACATTACTCTTGTTTTCTGTCCTGCAATATACTATGGTGCACACTATGAGGCGCTGTGGCTCAGCAGTGCTGAATCAGACGGGGATGAGGCTTTGGTTTTAAATCATGAGTAATAGGAAATGAAGGTCTAAGCTTTTTCTTTTCTGCAATGAAGTGTACTTTTATTGAAGATCTTCCTCCAGATAACCAACACAATGTGCATAGGGTTCAATTTAATTAAAATTTTTTAAATATGTCTTCACTAATTCTGATTATTTACACCACAAGGAAAACCACTATGAAGCCAGGCAGCTGCTCCCTTCTCCCTCTGTTTCTCTTAGTGTGTCTCCTTTATTACCCCCTTCCTTGGCGGAATCTTTTGAACTTCTGCATGCATAGGGATGACACTGCTGCCCAGTATCTTTAGAGTCTGTGTTCTCTATACAAGCAACTAGTTTAGATACCAGTGTCTCCCAACTTCATGACTAAATACTAGGGAGAGATAGTCTAATAAGCAGACCGTGGGTCAAGTGAACACTCCAATTAAATAGTTTTACAAACAAGCCAAACGGAGCTCTGTAATGGAAACTTCTCTTAGAAAACAGCTCTAACAGAGGGGAGATGTGCTTATCAGACACCTTCCTAATTAGAAGTTAAATAATTTTAACATAGATTGTCTGCTGAAACAAAACTATTTTCATTCAGGGTTATCTTATTAATGAGAATTTGAGTTGTAGCTGATGCATATAATGTTAAAGGAATATAGGAGCTGACCTATATTGATCTGTATTTATGAAAATGGGAAACCAGAGCTTAAAGGATAATCTTGCCCTTCAAATGCTGCCCTTTTTAAACCTTGCCCCCAACAAAAATGGTCACTATAAAAGTGTTACTTACCTTCTCTGAGACTAGTAACCCCCAAAACAGGGAAAGGAAGTCATTTTATGTCCTTAAAAACGAGGGTTGCATTTATGTAACTAAGATTTTATAACAATAAAAACTGGAATGTGCCTTTAAACATATTTTAAGTGCATAAGCATTACAGGAAAATATTCTTGTTTAAACCCCTGTAAAGCATACACTGAAGATATAACTTAGATAGTCACAAATCAGAAATGTACGAAAATAAGAATTTTATCACCATGCATATTTTCTTGTTCTCTAATGATCCATTTTCACTCATCAATGAAAAACTTAATAGTCACTTCTATTAATTGCAGCATTAAAGAGTGTAAGAGTTTCAAAATTTTAATTACAGCCAAATTACCCTCCAACATTTTCACAGTTCTTGTCAAATTGCCAATTCACACTCCCACTATAGTGAATGAAAATATCCATTTCCCTACATCTTTGCCAAACTAGATGCATTGAATCTCTTTGTCCTTGTTAATGGGATGCCAGTTGAGTTAAATTGTATTCTGGTGGTTATAATGAATTTGAGCATCATTTCTTTGTTTAATCGTTCTTTTGTATTTGTCTTCTGTGAACTGACTCTACTGATTTGTAGAGGCTCTTTATATGTTCTGGATATTAATCACTTTTATGTTATATATTGTGATAGGAATGTTTTCAAAAAGAATACATTTGAACTTAAAACAAACAGACTTATCCATAAGAAGCTGAGACACTGAGTTAGGAATATGTAGGGATTTCTTAGGAGACCCCCTGTCTACTGTGAGTTCCAGGCTGCCTCAGGGTTTGTTCTATGTAAGCAGGAAGGTTTCTCTCTTCTCACACATAGTGAGCAACTTTCTCTATGGCCTTGCAGCCCTGGGAAAGTGGGGTGCTGTTTGTTCTAGTTGTCTAGAAAGTGGCAGATGGAATAGTAAAAGAGAATATAAAGGGATGCATGCATGGTGTAACTATGCTCCCATTCACAGAGTTCCCAAGGATGCAAAAGTCCAAACTGTGCCCCAAAAAGGATGTAGAAATTCTTATAATGAGAATCTGCAATGGTTTACCAGTTACCAGCAGCGTGAAATGGGAAGGAGTCAATGTTAAGGTGGGAATTGATGAGGATCACCCAGGTCTCAAAAAAAAAAAAAAAAAAAAAACCTACGAATTCCCAGGGAGAGCCCCCTTTGAACATTAGTCAGGTCAAGAGCATAAATCAACTATGAGAGAGGACATCCCAGCTAAACAGGAGCTTCCTTGTGCTATTGCTTTACCTCTTCCTTTTCTCTATCCCATATACCAGACAGATTCGAAAACCACAACTAGGAAGAGGTTACGTGGTGAGAAGAGATAAGGAACAAACAGAAGCTAACTATTCCCCTTCCCGAAAGGGTAGAGGCCCCACAGGATGCAATACAGAGTTGGAGCAGAGGAGGAGAAATCTTATTTTAGCATGAAGTTTGAAGTGTTGATTAATATCTTAGACTGAAATGAGAGTGTGCTTTTGACTTAACATGAACATAGCACAGAAAAGTCATGGAGGTATTAAAACTTCTCCTACTTCAATAACGGGAGGGCTGCCTATGGAGAGACAAAAGGAAAGTTCCTTTTTGTTACAGTTCATATCTTAATATTTGGTAGAAGATCTTGCAGAAACTTTCCTTCAGCCTGTCTTGATTTTTTTATGTGTTTATAGACATGATTCTCAACTTTAATTCATCATATTCATCTGTCACTCAAGTCTTTTAACCCTAAGATGAAAAATAAGTTCTACCTTGGAAAAAACTCCTAGTCCGTTTTTGGTTCCCTAAAATTATTATTTTTTTTTCCTAAAATTATTTTTTAAAGACATCTGGAATTCATTCTTTGACTAGAGTAGTGTCAACCTACTGTAAGGAGAATTGCCTTACTCAAGGTCATTTGCCCTTCCCAGGCACAGCCCACATCCAACGACAGATCCATGTGGATACACACACCAGCCCCCTGACCCAGAGCACTAAAGGAACACCCCAGCCTCACAGCTTCCCTCAGGGTCCACTGAGGCCACTAAGACTAAATAGCAGCCCAATATCTCACTGCTCCTTCCTGCTTCCTTAACATCCCTCTGAGGTATTGATCTAGAGAGCAACTCCTCATTATACTTCCCACCAAAAATCTGTCTCAAAAACTGCTTTAGTCTCCACCCAGATTCTGCCATGTTGGGCCCTTGCGGGTCGTGTGGTTGCTGCTTGGCCTCTAGGGCCTTGCTGGGTCTCTACCCTTCAACTCCTCTGCCCCCTGCTGAGCTCTTGCTGAGCATTGTCTCAACTCTACCTCTGGCATCATGGAGCCCTGCGTTGTTGGCAGTGAGCATTATAATGTTGCCCTGGTGGTGAAAAAGATCCTGTAGGATTGCAAATCCCCCCAGGACATCATTGCTTTGTCAGTTCTGTATGACTCTCTGAGGAAAACAAGCTCCTTGAACATGGAAAGTACATTTTTTGTCTCAGTGAGTCCAGGTGGCGGAGATCTTCATACATGACACATATGTCCTATGGGGAAGCTGTTACCTCACAAGGAGACCGTTAAGGAGACCTGGCAGACTTTGGGAGGTGATAATGATCACCTCCTTGAGCAGAACTCCTATAAATGGGACCCATTGAAGAAGCTGTGGCAAAGGTTGACAAACTGGCTGAAGGGCATTTGTGAAGGGCTCCCTAGCAAACTAAGCTCTCATCCTCTGCATGCTGCCTCTCGCTTTGCCCCTAATTCAAGAGATTGACTTGATGGAAAACACTGTTTTGACTGAAAAGTATTTAAGGTTTCCAGTGACATGTACTTCCCTCAGGGAGAAAAAATATTGCTTCAGGAGGAACCTGATCTGCAACTAATTTGAAGGAGTTGACTGAATACATTTTTCTTCAAATACAGAATTCATATCTTATATCTCAACAATCTTTTTGATTTAAAATATCACCTTTATCCAATCTCCTATTGAATATAGGTTTACTTTTGCTCTATTCAGTCTATCTACTGTAATTTGTGTTTTCTAAAATTATTGCCAAACTGGTTTTTTTTTTTTTTTTACTTCTATAGATTTAGAACAAGTTCTGTTATCAGACAGGTTACTTCTTATATTTTTTTCATCAAAAATATATTAGCTATTCTTGGGCCTCCCTGGTGGCGCAGTGGGTTAAGCAACGCACTATGAAGCAAACCGCAACCACTCCAGCACAAGTTCGATCCCTGCCGCCTGCCAGGGAGGGGACCCACATGGCGTAGCAGACCTCTCCTGCCTCGCCCCGCTGCTGCCCTCGGCAGTGTGCTTCCGCTGATCTGCCTGTTCTGCTCCCCACTCTGTCTCTGGTGAATCTTCTCCCCTCCCGCGACTCTGCCCTGTACCCCAGCTCTTGTGTGCATAAATAAATAAATATTTTAAAAATATATATATATTAGCTATTCTTATGCCTGTATATTTGTTTCGCCTCTTCCAGATGAAATGTAAATATATATCCTTAAGTTTATATAAATGTTATACAGAAATTCCAAAGTGGATGTCATTTATATTGTTCTAAATTTAAGGAGTAAATTGAAGGGACTTGAAATACTAACAATACTGGATAGTTTCATCTCGGATTTTTCAAAATTATTAAAAATATTTATGCATTATTTTCTCTTGAGATTTTTAATTATATAATTTATCCTGACCTCTTGGTACATCTGTTTCTAGATGTTTTGTAATATTATTACTGTTTATGACTATCTTGAGATTTGTAGGTTAATCTTACATCTGACCTTATAAATACTCTTAATAGTGTTAATTATAATTTGGTTTAAACTCTTAAATTTTCTGGGCAGATGACTTCATCTGTAAGTAATGACAGTTTTGTCCTTCCCTTCTTAATCAATATATTTAATTTTTTTTAATCTATTACAATGACTGTGCTCACCAACACAGTGAGCATGACAGCAGCTTCCCCTGACTGGCTTAAACTGGAAAGACTCTAATAAGAATCCCTCTTATATTTCACCAATATGATTTTTGCTAGAAATTTCTGGTAGAAACCAAATATCTTATGGCTGAGTCCTAAGGGTAAGTGGCAGGATAACAGCAAAGTGAGGTGAACCAGTAGTCAGAGAAAGGGCAATGGTTTTAATTAACCTGAACAGATAGATAGCTGTTAGCAAATGAGAATAGAACAATGTCAATCTTTACTAATTAACTCGTTGGCTAACTAGCTTACTGAAGAAATAAATAAGTTGAGTTTTATTAAAAAGATTTACTTGGAGTGGAGGAAAGATAAATTCCTCATAGTTAAAGGACTGAATGACTGCCTCACAGGGTTGATGAAATTAGACTCGGCACATCCTGGTAAAATTCCTGAACTCCAAGAATAAATAGGTATTTATATCAGACTTAAGAAATGAGGAAAATATTACTCGAGGAAATAGAAAAATATTCATACTGGCACTGTAGCTCCAAGGCAAAGAAGAATAAGAAGAACACACATTTTATACTATTAATCAAAAGAGGCAGAATTTGAAGTTGAGAACTTTAATATGATAAAGCACATTATGTAAGATAAATGGCACAGTGACTGAGAAAGATACAAATGTTATAAACCAATGAATATTACTGCTAAATATGCAAAACAAAGACTATTATAAATGCAAGAAGACTTTAATTAAAACATAGAACTATGGATGGCTCTCTTTGCCCCTCCCAGTTACCATATACCTGGGAGTCTTTACTTTTTATCTCTTTTTTCCTAAATAAAATTTTCTTTAATTTCCAAGCCAAAAAAAAAAAAAAACCCAGAACTATGGGGAGATATTATAAATACACCTCAAAAATCAGTAAGAATTTAAATAGCAAATGAAAAACACAATTAAAATTTGATTTTATGGTATAGCAAATACATAGAGAAAACAGGCAATTTTATCATATGAATGAGACATTTGTATAAATTAATCATAAGATTGGCCACCCAAACAGAAATTATAAAACTTATAAGTCAAATTTTCTGATCACAATTTATAGCTTTAGTAAACATTCACCACAAAACTATACAACTGAAATTATTTTACCATAATACCAAATGGTCTTTGAGTTAATAGGAAAACAGAGTTCACATGAATGTACATGTTCAAGACAAGAAAGAAAGACACCTCACATCAGTTAAGACACAACTCAAGCACAGAGGAAAATATATAGAGTGACATCTTATTGCCAATAGAGAAAAAGAAAAAAGGAAAAAAAATCAGTATTCAGAATACTCACTACATACTAGCAAATGTCCTGCATTCTTTATCTAACATTAAGCTATTTGACAAAAACCTTATGAAGTAGATACTATCATCCCCGCTATTTAGAATGAAGGGACTGGTGGATGAATATAAGGCAGCTAGCAAGTGACAGCAGCAAACTTCAAAGCTTAAAAATTGTGGTTCCAGTGTACTCCGTAGCCAGTATGTTAATGCTCATGCCAAAGGGGTTAGAAGAACACAAACATAAATGAAAGTGAAAAAGGAGGATGAGAAAGGATATAAAGTGAAATTTTAAAAATAGAAAAGATCTTAAAATGTAGCAGAATGGATATAGTTAACCAACAGATAAATGAGACAATAAAAAAATATATTCCCATTAGTGGGGAAATTGACAAACTGAAGGACATTCATATCATTGAACATTATGCAGCAATCAAAATGATGATTTAGATTTCAAAATGGACCTGGAGCCAAAACCACACTATCTTAAGGTTACAGAAGCAAAATGAATACATTTGGACCAGATATTGTCACAGTTCTGTAAACAATGCTACTCTAATAGGTACATTTAGGTATAACTGGGTCAAATGGAGAGTAAATACTTCAGTTGGGTTTTCTGAGTAGCTGAGGCTGAAATGGACTTAAGAGCACTAGAGGTTTTGAGGTAATAGTAACTGGGAAAGATAAAATGGTGAAAAGTAAGGCTAGGATAGTGCAAGCCACAGATCATGCTTTAGCTCTGCCAAGTCTTGGCTAATTCAATGGGAAGCTCTACAGTAAAGTTTCCATTGAATGAATCCCATGTAAGGCACAAATGGCCATTCATTGTCTGGAATCTGCACCAAGGAAAATGTAGCATCAATTCAAAAATGAGGTGGTGAGTGAAAATCCTAGAATCAGTAATCTAAATGTATTCCTTGCAGAAATGGTGAGTTCTCTTTTTTTTATTAATATAATTTTTTAAATTTACATATATTTGCCATCAATTGTAATCCCCATGTATTCCCCATCACCATATCACCAGTGCACCATCACCTCAGTCCCTCATGCTCCCATCTTCCCTCAACCCTACCCCTCCCCCTCCCCATGGTGAGTTCTTTCTTGAAGAGATATCTAGGCCATGCACCTCCATGGTTGTACATGCACCAGTGTTTTGGTGGAGAGTAAAAATGTGAGATTGGAGAGAGGGAGATGGAGGTAGCAAGATGGAAAAAGGTGCTTTATCGTTCCCTTGCCTTATTGATAGAGAAACCACTTACCCTTAAACAAAAAGGAGTTTCACGTATCAGCTTCATAAAAATGAAATTATAGATATTCTTTAGCAACTTTTTTTTCTCAAAACTTAGGTTCTAAGATTCATCCATGATGATGAGCTGAGTTGTTCATTTTAACTGCTGTATAATCTCCCAGTTATGATTCTATCACAATTCATTATCACCATTCCTACTGACAGACAAGTGTGCTGTTCTCCTCAGGACTATTTTTATTTTTATACCCAGAGTTGGAGTTGTTTGGACACTGGCTATGCTCATGCTCAGTTGTACAAGTTAATGTCAAATAAATTTACTTCTCCCTGTATATTTGATTACTATGACAGGGAAACTTTAAAAATAAATGTAGGAAAATATAATTCTTTTTAGAGGGGTAACAGATTCAATTCAGTGTAACAATTGAATGTGATAATCTGTTAAACCTGTCAAATACAATAGTCATTTAACAGTGATTTTAAATAAATGCCACTTTTTAAAATGATGATTATCTTAGGGATAATGGAGAAGATGAGAAACAATAACTGCATTCATCCATCTGACAAATATTTATGAAGCTTTTACTGTTTTTAGACCCTATAAATGTATAAATGAAAAATTGCTTCTTTAGTTGTGAAGTTCAGTAAATCCTGGGATTAAAGCTTAACTATTTTTGAGAGTGAAAAAATGCATATATTTACCACTTATCTTTGTTATGTTTTATATTTATAGATGATATACCGTATATCTTTTATATATTAAACCTCAGTTAAATATATGCTAAGGAGAAATTTTAAAGATTATACAAAGAAATAGAAACAGGGGTTCTATCCTCTAAAACTAGTACCTTGAAAGTACTTGAGCAATTAGTGTAATTGTGTGATAAGGAATAACTTAAAGTAAATAAAAGGCATGAAAATAGAGCACTGCAAAGATTCCAGAGCGTACAGGAATTAACAGCATACATACGTACTCTATCGCCATCTAGTGGCAAGAATCGTAAACCCAGTTAGCAGAACCGTTTTGGAACCTGCCCTGCCCTGGGGGATCCACCACAAAAAGTTTTCTATTTGCTCTTGGCAAGTATGCAGTAGAGTGAGCGGTGTGGAGAGTTAATGTTACAGACTTCCTTATTTAGGCTGTAAAAGAAGGACTTCAAATCAGTGAAATACAAAAGGTATTGCGTATCATTTCAATTGGTGGAAAGATTATTTTAGGAACACTTCACTTTCTTTTTTTTTTCAATTGCAAGAAGGGTATTTGCTACTTCAAAAATAATGTTTATAATATTTTCTTTTAAAATATGAAAATTATTAATAATTTTTATTTATTTAAATATGAAGGTGCAGGACATTTTTTCCCTAACTTTTATTTTCCTGGGTAGCAGTTAGAAGAATGAACATTGTGTTCAGTGAAGGCCTTCAATTTAAAAAAATAAAGTAAGAATAAATGCTTGGACCTCCCTGGTGGCTTAGGGGTCAAGTTGCAGTACTAATAGGCTATTGCCACTGCTGCCTGAGTTAAAACCCTCCGCCAGGGTGCTAACTCACACGGCACAGCAGACCTTTCCTCTCTCTCCAGCTGCTCCTCTCAGCAGTGTATTTCAGTAGATCTGACTGTTCTGCTCCCCACTGTCTCTGATAAATCCTCTCGCCCACCTGCACCTCTTGGCCTACACCCCAGTTATTCTATGCATCAATCAATCAATCAATCAATCAATCAATCTTTTTTTTAAAAAAGAATAAATTTTCATTTCAAGGCTATTTTCACATCATATTAAGAAGTTACTCCAATAAGGAGATGTATAGGATATAAACTGTTTTGTTCTTGACCTTAATGTTCAAGTGTTTTATCAATGTCAAACTAGTTCCCTGAGATGGTTTGCCTGTCTGCAGTGGAGAACAATGCAGAAATGTTTGGTTTGGTATAGCTGGGTGCATGCTTAAAATAATCACACACCAAATTCTTGCGACACTGTTATTTCATACAAAGTCCTTCTCTTTATCTCCCGCTACACCAATACTTCACTCTACACTTCATTCAACTTCTCATTTATGCCACATATTCATTTTTAGGAGCTTCCCTTTGCTGTTTCTGCCTCTGGTTCTTTGTGTTTGACTGTTACACAGCATCCATCACTTTTTTTGGTCCTCCAGTAATTTCACCTACCAAAAGCCCAGCAGTTTAACTGGCAAAAGCCTCCTCTCTGACTCTAGTTCCCATCAACTCCTGCTCAGGGGTGGAGTCTGAAAAACTCCACCATCTTTTCTAGTAATAGACATCCAGGTATTCATTCACCCTTGGGGCTGCAAGTGGTACTTTTTACACAGCCTTGTGAAGGAATCTCCCTAGTTTATATTATCCAGGCTATTTTTAGGTATTTTACACATATAATTTTATAAAACGATGAATTATTTCTCTTCTGAATGCTGTGTGTGCAAACTTGTAAACGGAGTGCAAAGGGTTCTGCATTTTTTATAGCCTTGCTAACTAACACTTGGTGTAATGTGATGGAGATGTGGGTGTGGGTGTGGGTGTATCAACAAGATAAGGAGATGGTCCCAGCATCTAGAGGGTAGAAGCCAAGGATGATGCTAAACTCCTACAATGCATTAGTCAACCCGCACACCACAGAAAGAATAGTTTGATCCACAATGGCAATACTGTTAAATACACTAATGATAGAATTTTTTAAAGGAACTAGTTAAGTAACTGTATAAAAGTCTAGTCTGGAGGGAAACCTGCCAGTGTGCCTTCCCCACCCTCTCTTCCTCATGCTTTCTCTCTCTCTCTCTCTCACACACACACACGACACACATGAAATCACACACTAAGTTCCCTTTTCACGTTTGTGCTGATGATGGAAGCTGAGCCACAGACGCTTGATTTTATTATGACAATAATAAAAAATAATATTTATATAGACATTTAAATGAATTCATTTTTTCTCATGTGTTAACTGCATTTTTTTCATTTTTATTTTTTGTTTTTTTTTAATTCTATTTTTTCTCTTTAATTTATATATGTTACTGCATTTAAATCTTGGTTCTAGCTGCTGTCACAGAGAGGTTTTTCCAGGGTAAAGTCCATTAATCTTTCCTGGTAATATTCAAATTCAGAGTCTTTGCAATACCTGTGAGCCCACAGCAGGCACATAAGTAAGCTGAGTCTCAGAACCAGCCTACAAAAGCCCATTGTCCTCTGACGTAAATAGACAAACTATTAATGATTCTGAGTTATATATCCAGTTAAATGTTTGGCAGTAACCAAAAGAAAATCAAATTGCTATGAAATGGTACTAATATTCACTCTTTGATTTTTCTGTTTTGAGAGAATTCAAGAAAAAAATTACTATTAAGAACAAAGAGAGGGCCTCCCTGGTGGCGCAGTGGGTTAAGCAACGCACTATGAAGCAAACCGCAGCCACTGCAGCAAGAGTTCGATCCCTGCTGCCAGCCAGGGAGGGGACCCACATGGTGCAGCAGACCTCTCCTGCTGTGCCCGCTGCTCCCCTCAGCAGTGTGTTTCAGTCAGTCTGCCTGTTCTGCTCCCCGCTCTGTCTCTGGTGAATCCTCTCACCGCCCTGGACTCTGGTCTGTACCCCAGCTCTTATATGTATAAATAAATAAATCTTTAAAAAAAAAAAGAACAAAGAGATATTCTGTTAGATTTTTAAAAAATATATGTAGCCATATTTCCTAGATTGAAAAAGGAGTATAAACTTTCCCCAAATCTTCTCATTTTGATCATAATTACACCATTTTTTTTCAGTTAACACTCAGTGCTAATAATTTCCTAACATATTTGTCCACTGTTTGGCATCCTGTTGCCAATCCCCTATAACCACCTCAATTTCAATATCACTACACCCTGTTAGCTCCCTCATGGTTTCACAATCCTATTCACCTTCTTCCTATTTGTTCTATTCCTCTATTTTGGTGAATAGTGAACTTAGAATACTCACCAATTCTTTCCCCTCATTCACTTTCTAAAGGAGGTCTAAAAAATTTCAGCAATTGTACTTTTTAAAGTTATTTTAATGACTACTTTCTAATTATGGAAAAGATAGTTTCCAGTTAAATAATTTTAAAGTGAGCAATTCAGTGCCACTAATTACAATCACAACATTGTACAATCCCATCATCTATCTCCAAAATATTTTTATCTCCCCAAACATAAACTCTACCCTTTAAGCAATAACTCTCATTCTTCCCTTCCTAACTCCTACTAACTGCTAATCTGTATTCTGTACCTATGAGCTTTCCTGGTGTAGATATTTTGGAAGTGTGGACTCTATAATATTTATTCCTTTGTGTCTGCCTTATTTCATTAGATCAGTGATTTAGAGTTCATTTATATTTCACCAGGTATCAGAATTCATATCTTTGATGGCTGAATAACATTCCATTGTGTATATGCACACCACATTTTGCTTATCCATTCATGTTCTGATCTATACATAGGTTGTCTCTACCTTTTAGCTTTTTGAATAATATATGAACATTTACATACAAGTTTCTGTTTTAGTCTGTGTTTTCAAATCTTTTGGACACATACCTATAAATGTGGGGTCATATGATTATTTTATAACTTACTGAGGAAGCTCCAAACTATATTTTACAGTAACTGTACCATTACCTTCCTACCAACAATGTACAAGTGTTTCCAGTTCTTAGATATCACATTGGAATTTGTTATTTAAAATGTCATAGGACACATACAATATGAAATTTACCATTTTAACCACCTCAGTGTGCAATTTTATGGGTAAATACAGAATTCTATTCCTTTTGCAAAACTGAGCACCTGTACCCATTATATAACTACCCTTTTCCTATCCTATAGCCCTGGAATTACCGTTCTACTTTGTCTTTATGAATTTTTCTACTCTAGGTATTTCATGGGGTACCTAGCATGGAATGGAATCATTCAATATCTGTCTTTTGTGAGTAGTTAATTTTACTTAGCAGAATGTCCTCAAGCTTCATGTATCAAAATTTCCTTTCTATTTAAAACTAAATAATATATTGTATTATACCTATATATCATATTGGGTTTATCTATTCCTCCAGTCAATAGACACTTGGATTCCTGACACCTTTTTACTACTGTAAATAATGCTGCTGTACACATGGGTGTAGAAATCTCTTTGAAGCTCTGCTTTCCATTTATTTGTATATGTAACAGGAAGTGGAATTGCTGGATCACATGGTAATTCTATATCTAATATTTAGAGGTACTGCCACAGTGTATCTATTTTTTTGTTTTGTTCACTGTATTTTTGGTGTCATATTTACATAGTTGCCAATGCAATGTTATGAAGCTTTCCCCTGCCTTAAAAGTTTTGTAGCTTTGATTCTTATACTTGGAGCTAATATTTAGGTTTTCATTTATTTTGAGTTAATTTCTGTGTATAGTATAAAGAATCTAATTTCATTCTTTTGTACCTGGATATCCAGTTTTCTTAGTTGTTGAAAAGATTATCTTCATTGAATGACCTTAGCTTTAGTATTGTATTTCAACATGTTTTTTGGGTCATTCCCTCCTCATGCTTTCTTACTGTTCATACGCTGACTTGAGCTTCAAATACATATTCCATGGAACATTTCATTAGTTTAAATAGAAATGCCAAAAAAAAAGTTGTGAGTATTTTTCAGCATTCTAAAGAGATGAATATATTTTATAAAAGCTAAGAAATGGTGCAATTATTTCAGTGTTATTTGCACATATATAAAAGGATTTAAATATTTTTGAGAATCATGATTATTAAGTATATCAATATCAATATTTTAAAGGCAACCAGGGAAGGTATTTCTCACTCTTCAGAGATAATAAAGTTACTGGATAGAGGAATAAATGAAATAACTTTTTCAAAGACCTGTGGAAAATTTGAAAGACTTTCAGTTAACTCCATAGTTTATAGTTTTTATGGAATACAGTTGCAATGAGGAATGTATAGGTAATACTATACTTATGATGGTAAAACTGGAGAGTTTTCTTGATACAATTAAGTAATATTTCATGAACAAAACATTGAACTCCAAGTCTTAGCTGATTTGATGCAACAGATTTGAGCATAGAAATCTCTAGTAAAAACCCTTTGAGTTAGCTCATGTGTAATAAAATGTAGCTCACGTGGCAGTAGCTTCATTGATTCAAATTGACTTAAATCATAATTGCTAGTTACAGAGGACGTAGTGGGAAATCAAACTCAGAATCACAATACCATAAAGTGGTCGAAAGTTGATGGATTATTTGCCAGTATTAGTTAGCTGTCTACCAAAGTATTAGTTAGTGTTGTAAGAGTTTTATATTAATTAACTTATTATTAAAATAGTTTACAGATCAATGGACTGCTATGCCAAGAAATAGGACAAATATACTGGGGTTTCATGGTTCATGAGAGATCATGTTGGGATTTGAACCCACAACTCTTTCCCTTTACATTCACAGGGTCAGTTCACTATAGAGCTCATTTAGAAAAGATAGTGTATTCCCCAACAAGGACACTTTTTAAAATTAATTAATTTATTTAATTGTTTTTTTTCTTTTTTTTTATTTATTAATTATATTTGACATCATTTGTAGTCCCCAGGGAGTACCCACTACCATTTCACCGGTGCACCATCACCTCAGTTAATTTAATTGTTTTTATTTTCATTTTTTACATTTCAAGAGGGCACCGTTTAATGAAACCCAATTGCTAGTGATTTCTGGGATTGAATATGAAAAAAAAAATTATACAGCAGTCAGAGTTGTTCCCGGAAGAATTCCACTTCAATTCTGTATTCTATTCCCATTTCTAATTATTCTGAGGTGCATTCCTCCAGGGCTTGGTCTGATTTTGTTTTCAACCTCTAAAGTGTCTGTTGATGGTGCTTTAAGATGTTTAATGGGAGTGACTAAAAAGCTGTTATTTTAACTTACTGGATAGGTTAAAACACATGGTTTAAAGTCCCTAAATTATATCACATAAGTCATTTTCTGTTAAAAAAAAGGAAAAGAAAAAAAAAAAACCAGTTCAATTGTCAGTACAAAGTACTGCAGTTAAAAGGAAAGTGAAAAGTCATTAAGGGATTTTTTTAAAGATTTATTTATTTATACAAACAAGCATTGGGGTACAGGCCAGAGGTGCAGGGAGGTGAAAGAATCCACCAGATAGAGCAGGGAACAGAACAGGCAGATGCACTGAAGCACACTGCTGAGGGGAGCAGTGGGCCAGGCAGGAGAGGTCTGCCTGCGCAATGTGGGTCACCTCCCCAGATGGAGGCAGGGATTGAACTCGTGCTGCAGTGGTTGCGGTTTGCTTCTTAGTGTGCTGCTTAACCCACTGTGTCACCAGGGAGGACCCCATTAAGGATGTCTTTAATAGTTCAAAACTAGGAACATTGCAAATGTCAGTAATAGGATGGGTGAATTGTTAGAGGTTCATGGATGTACAATTAATATCGTCATAGGAAAGAGTTAATTACTAATAAAACCACACACCATGTCATGGATGAATCTCTAGCATAATGTTGAGTGAAAGAAGTGAAACACCAAAAAATACCTGCCGTATCACTGCCGTATCATCCCATTTATCTGAAGTTTGAAATGAATCAATAGTATCAAAAATAAACATCGTAAGAGGACTAAGTGTCAAATGAAAAGGCACAGCATATCTTTGAAGTTCTGCCAATGTTCTTTTTCTTCACTTGAGTGCTGGTGATACAAGTGTGTTTATTTTGCAAAAACTCACCATGCTGTGCTCTTGATCTGTGCATTTTTCTATATGTATGTTATACTTTAACAAAAAATGAAACTCAAAGAACTTTTCTATTTACTGTTTTGAATTTCCATTGAGGATAATGATGATGATTTTATTTCTTCCAAATTCCTATCTCCAACGTGGACTGCCTTAGGACACTAGACCCTCCTGCCAACTTGCTATCTGCACCACAATCTCAAGATGACTTCGCTAACCTGAACTCTTACTCTTCTCAGATTTCCCCTCCTGGCAGCCCTCTCAGTGTCAGGTGGATACAGCTGCTAAGTACCATGTCTCTGGACCTCCTTGTCCCGTACTTTGCTACTTTCCCCTACTCTTACTACTCCTGACTATCACACTCCCTCCCTACACATATTAACTACCATTTACTTTCAAACTGGTCTCAATTTCTGTTTTCTGGGGGAATCTAAGTAAAAGCAATTGGCATTGATAGCCCCAATTTAGACATGGGAATACTATTAGTGAAAGTCAGAAAAACCAATTAACTTCAAAATCACATAAATAGCACATGGCTGGCCAAATTCTAGGTCTTTAACATACTATGTTTGCACCTTGATAAAATAAATTACATCTTGTTAATATAATGAAGTGACAAGATGGGACAAGTACAATTGTCCTGAAGTCTGGCCATTACTCCAGAATGCACAATAAAGTGCAATGGTCAAACTTAAAAATAGAAATGTCATTAATACGTTCAGAAAGCATATAAAATCCACTAATGTATTTCAGCAGAATAAAAAATAGGCTGTTACTAGGCAAAGCTCCAAAAGCAAACACAAGGTTCTGCACTGTTCTTAGCCAGAGGATTTTAATCTAGTTACATTTTCTTTTTTGCTCCCATATTTCCTATGCCAAAATTTCCATTACCAAAATTAAATTGGCAATGTTTAAGGGGAGCATAGGAGCATTTTCCATGAATAGGGACAAAAAAGAAATCCCAAAATATCATGTTCTACTGGTTATAAACCGCATGTTTCTAATTAATTACTTTTGCTATTTGTATTTATATAATCCTTTTTAACAAGTAGTACATTCACATATACCAAAAGGATATGTAGTTTGAAACCTCCATCTTATCCAGCTATTCAAATTCCCTAAGATATCTTTGTGTATCCTTCTGGGAAACAACTGTTAAATTAGCTGCCTGAATTCTACTCACATCTTATGCGGGGGACATGTCTCCAAGGAAAGGCAGGCACTGGTCTAACTTCCCACCATCTGGACTTTCCAATAAAGACACTTACTGATATTTGTTAGGAGAAAGAGGTATTTTCTCCAAAAGGTCCTTGGGCAGCCCCAGGCTAGGGATAGCTCATAATAAATAGAATTCAGAATCATCGCCCAGGAAAACCTCATCTAGAGAATACAAGGGTATAAAGTGGAGGTGCTGCATAAATAAATGCTCCCTCAGTGAAAGGTGATCCTTGAACCCCGCATAGAGAATACATACCAGGTGATGAAACAAGGTGACTGCCATGTCACACCTTCTTTCTGCTTTATCTGAGCGTTTTGATCGTGATTGCCATTCTTTCAAAAAAAGGTTTATTTTTATTTATTTATGCATACCAGAACTGGGATTAGGCCAGAGGTGGTGGAAGGGGTGAGAAGATTCATCGGAGAGAGTGGGGAGCAGAACAGGCAGATCAGCTGAAATCTACTGCTGAGGGAAGCAGCAGACAAGACAGGAAAGATCTGCTGGGCCATGAGTTTAGCTCCTTGGCAGGGGATTGAAGTCAGGCTAAGATGGTTAACAATAGTTTGATAGTACTGAAACTAACCCCTGCACCACAAGGGAAGCCCTGTGATCACCATTCTTAATAAATGTTGACACTGCAAAATGTCTCTCTGGTTCAAGAGTTTGTGTTTTCACAACTTCTAAAGAACACCTGTTCTGTGATTATAACAAAATACATATTTCTGGGCCTCCCTGGTGGCCTAGGGGTTAAGCCTCAGTACTACCACCTCAAAGGCCCACCTTGATGGCCTCAGTTCAATCCCTGGCCAGGGAGCCTACCCACATGGTACAGCAGACCTCTCCTGTTTTCCCACTGCTCCACTTAGCAGTAATTTATTTCAGTAGATGTGCTTATCCTGCTTCTGGTGAATCCTTTCATACCCCCTCTGGCCAGTACTTGTGCACAAAAATAAAGAAACAAAACCTTTAAAAAAATACATACTTTTCCCCCAACACTTTATACCAATGAGTGTATAGTAAACAATTGATTTTGATGTTTTTCCTGTTAATATGAAAATCTTAAAAAAAAGGGCAGAGAAAAAAGTAACCAAAGAGGTGGGAATACTAATATTACCACAAAATTATTTTTTGTCTGGTGTTTATATTTTTCTGCATTAAGCAAGTTATGAGAGAATGGGAGGATGGAATCAACACCAGCTGTTGTTGACATGGGTATTTGGAAACAGGTATATTCAAACAGTGCTATGGGAGCATATACTGAGATAATGTCTTGAAGGACCTTTAAGTCAAGACTGTCAAAGTTACTAATGCATGTTTCCTCTAAGTCATTCTGCTTCTAAGAAACCATTCCACAGTGTATTTTCACACATGCAATATATTGTGTGCATAAAACTGTGATTGCTACACTGCTTAGGAAAGCTGAAGTTTAGAAATAATGTAAATGGAATTGACAGAAAACTAATTAAATTTTCCACAAATATTAATACTGCAAAAAAAATGGGGGACCTCTTTATATACTGTTACAGTATTATCTGTCAACTTTAATAGTTATAGGTGCACACAGTAGCACTCTTTATTAACTGCTTGGGAATGGTGGGTGTATATAGTTCAAGGATTTTTCCTTGTGTGCATTTCTACTTGTGGTTTTTTTTCAATATATCATACTATTTCATAGCCTATTTAATGATAATTTACTGTATTATCTACATTATCTCATGCAGATAAATTTCAAAGGTTTTAATTAAAACAACAAGACAGATAAGAGACAAGTCACAGTGTGTGTAGTTCAATGAGTTATCACAAATGAACAGACTACTAAGCACCTACTCACTTTGCCTTGCCCATGATTTAATAATCAGTACTATTTGGAATAACATTTCATTTTAAGAAGTAGAAATGAATATATACATTATATTTTAAAGATTGCAATATATTTTCCATTAGCAATATAAGGTCAGAGATAATTTTCATTTGACAAAAAATCAATTGAGATTTATTTTACTGTGCCCATCTTATTAAAACATCAAATAAGCATTTATAAATCTGAACTTATGAGGTTTCTGTGACATATGTAAAGCTGAAATTATCCCTATAACTCATAAAGCTAAAGGTAACACAGGTCTCTAATGAATTAAAGCTACAAACAATTTCTGAGCATCTTTTATATGACTGGCAATAGGCTCTGTGCTATACTAACAATTTTATTATTATTATTATTATTGACATATTTTCTGTAAGGATACCTGTAAGTCACCTTAAAGATAGTTATTCGAAAGAAATGACTATGAAAGACTTACATACAAAATGATGTTTTTAAACTATTATGTTTTGTGAACATTATTTCTTAGATACTTTGTACTGAAATCATAGAAAATAGGTATACTATTGGAAAAAAAAAGAAAGTTTCTTCCTATAACAGCTTCTCAAATATAAGTAAAACTACTAAATACTAAATATTTACATGAAATCGCTTTTATTCTCATGTGATAACCCACCTTTATCAGTAGTATGGGCTATCAGTCTGTATCAGCAAGTCCAAAGAGCCTATAACTTATCAATGAGTTTCCAGCCATCTCCTTACCTACTGAAATGAAGTTGACCTTGTCAGCTCCTCTTTTTCTCTCCAATTCTTGAGTGGGTCTGTAACTTGTGAAGGAAGAAAGGAGAAAATAGGCCAAGGTCTCAGCAAGGGAGAGATATTTTTTAGATATTATGTACATGTCAAAGAGGGACTTGAGAGCAGCTTTGATAAGGAATTGGATGGGAAGAGAATTTGAATTTTTTTGTATGTATGTGTTTTAAGAAACTCTATGTGACTTGAATGTCCCTTTCATATGATTTGAGAAGGACAAGTTATTTTGACATTTATTTGACTGTGTCCTTTGTACTCTTGCTCCATAAAAGTAAACTACAGGGTTTATAGCTTTATACACATCAGGGATTCAACATCTGAGTTTTAATACACATGCCCCATTAAATAATCTTTGTAATTCAGTGTATAAATTCAACACATATTGCCATATCATTGAGGATTTAGTGTATATGAAACACTGTACTAGGCAAATTTTTTTTTTTTTTTTTTTAGTTATATTTGACATCATTTGTAGTCCCCAGGGGGTACCCACCACCATTTCACCCGTGCACCATCACCTCAGTCCCTTGT
>JAGFMF010011643.1:6083869-6123389 GCA_019455555.1 Galemys pyrenaicus | reverse complement strand
GCAGTGTGTTTCAAGTCAATCTGCCTGTTCTGCTCCCCACTCTGTCTCTGGTGAATCCTCTCACCACCCTGCATTCTGGCCTGTACCCCAGATCTTGTATGTATAAATAAATAAATCTTTAAAAAAAATAAATAAAGATTTATTTATTTATGCATATAAGCACTGGGGTACAGGCCAGAGGTGTGGGGGGTGAGAGGATTCACCACAGAGAGCCGGGAGCAGAACAGGCAGATCAACTGAAGTACACTGCCAAGGGGAGCAGCGGGCACAGCAGGAGAGGTCTGCTGTGCCATGTGGGTCCCCTCCCTGGCCGGCAGCAGGGATCGAACTTGCATTGCAGTGGCTGAGCTTTGCTTCATAGTGCGTTGCTTAACCCACTGCGCCACCAGGGAGGCCCCGGAAATTGGTTTCTATACCACATAAAATCCTCTAGATTTTTTCATGTCTTACTCTTTACTCTTTTTTTAATAATATTTGAATAAGACATTTCTCTGTATTAAATTTTAAGATTAATTCTTAATGGATTATAGGAAAATAAATGATTTGTGTTTATTTCTTCTGTGAGTAGCTACTCCTTCCTTACCTGAGCTTACTAGCTTTGAAAAAAAAAAAAAACTAGTTGATTCTCTTTCGCTATAGGTGGTCCTGAGGTGATTCTTCCATAGATGTTTGTCAAATTTCCTTCTGGATTTGTCCCAGGCAATAGCCTGGGACAATTCAGTGTATTTTCATCCTCATGGTTCCTTCTACCATCTGTTCTAGGAAGTGTCCTATTTAAATTCTCCCTCCACCTTTTGTTCCTGTAAGGCATTTAGCAAATCTGTTTGTGTAATTAAATTCCTGTACCATTATTACTTTATGGACTAATTTTACAGCAAAGCATAGTTTATTTAATGTTCCCGTACCATTTTCACTGTCCTCAATAGAAAAATCAGGGTATATTATTTCTATACCCTGTTATTATGAATTTTGCAATCTGAACATGAACTTTTTATCTCTCATTGATTATCCTCTTAATATCATGTCCCACGTTACCAATTTATTCCAGGTCTTTACTTATTATTATGTATTAAAAGTTTCTACCATTGGAACATACATACTTATTTTTCTTGGTAAATTGTTTCTTACTCCTTCCAATGTGTAAAGGGGGTTTTGAGCACAGAGCTTTATGAGCCTGTTTACATACACCTTACCATGTCCTTGTGTGTCTTTTTTGAACAAATCTAACAAGAATTCTGTGATTTCCCATGAGTACTCAGATAGCATGGACTCAACATATGTGGCTGCCCATTCTTTTCAAAACCTTTGTCCAAACAGGACAAAACAGAGCTTACCCACAAAAGGTAAAAGGAGAGACACTCTCCCTGGAAGAGTCCCACTCTGCTTTCTGGAAATACCACACCCACTCCCCAGACTTCCCAAGCCCCCCTTGACTAAGTCATCAAAGGAAGAAAATGAGTTAGTTTGAATGGAGAGATATTGCTTCAGTGGACAAGGTCTTAAGAAGCCATGCAGCTTCTACCTGACTCCTGGATACTCTTGCACTAAAGAAAGTATGGCAGCCCAGAGGTGGCCATGTTGAAGAAAACCCAAGTACCACAGAGAGGCACTTGGATAAGGGAGATGCCTCATTAGTACTTGGCTGTTCCAGCTAGTCTATCCCAGATGTCAGATATGTGAATGTGAAAGGCTTCAAATCATGCTAGCCTTAGCCTGAAGTGTCTGCCACTGAATGAAGAGACCTAAGTATCATTAACCTACTTGAGCCCATTAGTCCCTAGAACCACTGGGTGGATAATTATAAAATACCTAATTTGAATAGGTTTATCATAATTAAAATGCATTTCCTGTTTATATAGAATCCATTGAGAACCCAGGGGACGATTCAAGGTCATTGTTTCCTATGACAACAGTTCAGCAATTCATGCTTTTTCAGTATTTTTTTTTAAAAGATTTTTATTTATTTATGCAGACAAGAGTCGGGGTATAGGCCAGAATCACGGGTGTGTGCATGTGTAAAAGGATTCACCAGAGACAGAGTGGGGAGCAGAACAGGCAGATCTGTTGAAATACACTGCTGAGGGCTGTAGTGGGGGAGACAGTAGAGGTCTGCTGTGCCATGTGGATCCCCTCCCTGGCTGGGGATCGAACTCCGCTGCAGTGGCTGAAGAAGTCCCACAGTGTGACACTCACCCCCTTGCACCACCAGGGAGGCCCATGCTTTTTCAGCCTTTTAGGCATCTAGGTCATGATCTTTTTTCTCAACATCCCACAATAGAAGGAACATGGAAGCATGTCAAACCATGATTAAACACTTCAATCTGCACAGAGTACAAAATATCTCCTTTGCTTGCAGCCCTTCAAACAGAACTTTCACACTAATATGCCTAATTTCAAAGGGTGTGTGATACTGAATCAGGCTGGAGTCTAGGAGCTGGACTCCAAAGAGCATTGTCCTTGTCTTAGAGAGAAAGAATTCAACATTGACACTGGAGTCAGGTATAAAAACAAATTTATTGTCAGATAAGGAGGACAGGAAAGTGCTTTAAACAGAGAGCAAGTCACCAACCACTGTATAGCTGGAGAGTTAGGATCTTATGAGTTAACAAGGAGGGCGGGGGAATCATGGCTGAGACTGAGTACTCTGTGTTGTCTTTTTGCTGATTAGATAGATGGTTCTACGTGGGGTTGTGTTTGGCTTTGTTTTTGTTGGGTCACACTCCCCACTTGTTCCCAGGACTTACTGCTTATCAGAAAGCTCAGACAGTACAACAATCCAACTGGGGCCCTCCCTAACTGCATTCCTGCAAAACAGCTAACTCTCTTTAAAAGTGTGTTACACTGCAGGCTGGGAAAGAGAATGGTAGATAAGCATCTACCAGTTTTCTTTCTTCCTTTCCTGCAATTGGTTCCTCTCATCGGTATCCAAGGAATTTCTTTTCTTAAACTTGTATTCATGGATTTTGTGTAATCACAGCTAGCCCAAAGTATCACCACTGGAGACTACTCTCAGGAATAGTCTTTCTTCTGGTATCAAGTACCAGTCTTCTTAAACTGCTATTCTGCAGTTTACACATGAAAAGGATTGACAACTGCTCTAGCTACTCTTGCTATATAACAAATTACCCAAATCTTAGTGGCATAAATCTGTTATTATTTCATCCTTTCCATGGGTGAGAAGAAGTCAAGTCATTCCTTCTGACTCTGGTTCACTCAGAAGGCTCAGCCATCTCAAGAGTAGGGGAAAGAGCTGCTTCTAGATCATTCACATGGTGTTTGCAGAATTCAATTTTCCCAGAGCTGCTGGATAAAGATCTCAATTCCTCATGATAGGATCGCTGCTGGCTTGCCTTAGTACCTTGACATATGCAGCTGTCCACATAGCATCTCAAAATGAGCAAGCACTAGAGAAAGAGGGGAAAGTCCCATTCTTTGGTAACCATATCAGAGAACTGATATCTTACTACTTTTAAGAACATTTTGATCATTAGAAGTGAGTCACTAGAGCCAGCCCACATTTAAAAAGGGAGGTTTTGGCTAGAAGACAAGGGCTAGAACACAAAAAAATGGGGGTCTTGGGGGGAAGATATCTGTACCAAGAACTGCTGTGGAATGGGTATTGTACTATATAGAAAACAAAAAGATAAATTAGGCAAAAACCCTTGAAAATTTCCTCATAGGCTTGGAGGAATGAAGACTGTAGGTGATAATTACTCATAATTGCATTGCAATAGAAGAGGGTGTGGTAGAATTGTGTGGATCTGAGAAGAGACAGTAGCTAATTCTGCATGATTATTAGAGGTAGAGTGTGAGTTACATGACAGTGGCTGAATAATGATTCACTAGTTAACCAGAAGAGTTTTCTAAGCAGCATGAAAAGACTAGGCGGCATGTAATTACCTTTTATTTGTTTTGTCTGTTGTTTTACTAGAGAACACTGATCTAACTAGACAGCACCTGCAGCATTAATACAGCTGGGTGTCCTTTGTTGCTCTTTTGTGAGATCCTCCTCAGGCAAACTGGTTTCTTGGTGGGTTCTTGCTACTGTGCTATGGACTCAGACATGATACTATCATCTCAAAAGTGTAGAAAGGGAGAGGAGAGAAGAAATTTTTAAAAAGTAGCCAACTCCTTCTTTAACAAACGCCAGCATACTAATGTTTTCTACTGACACAGTGATTATCCACAGAATAATGTTATGTCAATTACACAGCATATTTGGGAACAGCCAATATCCCTATGGTAGAAATGTGATTCAGGTCTGGGGATGTGGTGTAGGACATTTGGCCATTAACTTCCTATTCTGGGGGAAGCAGAGTGGGGAACCCATTTGTTGACCTGATCTCACATTATACTGTAAAAAGATTTCACCAGTGTTTGCTACATGCTTCGTAAACGGGTAGTAGCTTTGTGTTACTGGAGCATAAAGGACTATAGAATCTAAGTGGCAAAACTGAAGCTCGGTTATGAAGCAGTGTGTACCATGATAAATGAATTAAACTTTAATGTAGGAAAATTTGAAACATTAGAATCATTATAATATGTTGTTACCTCTAAAAAATAATAAACAACCTTTTTTCATCATATGATAGATTTTACATCCATTTTTTGCATACAAGATCTGGGGCATAGGCTAGAGTGGGGAGCAGAGCAGACAGTTTTACTGAAGTACACTGCTAAAGGGAGCAGCAGGCAAAATTGGAGAAGTCTGCTGTGCATAAGTGGGTTTGCTCCCTGGCTGGGGAATGGAACTCAAGCTACAGCTGTGGGCCATCCTGGTGCTAGTGCTGAGACTTAAACCCTAAGGCACCAGTGAGGCCTGCATTTAAACAGATATTGGATGTTAATTAGGTTGGGGCTAGTTTTCACCCCAAAAAACAGGTAGAAAGTGCAGGTAAATGCATCACTTATGGCCTCACAGTAAATGCTCCCCTATCCTATTTGTTACCACCCTATCTCACATTTGCTCCCATATATTCTGGCTATCTTCCTTCTCTGGTCTTAGTCTAAAGGCCAAGAAATATAAGAATGGCACATATAAAAGACAATAACAACAACAAATGCTGGCAAGGATGTGGAGAAAAAGGTACCCTAGTACATTGCTGGTGGGAATGTAAGCTATTCCAACCATTATGGAAGACCATATGGCAGTTCCTCAGTCTACTAGGTATGGAACTACCATATAATCCAGGAATCCCACTCTTAGGCATCTACCCAAAGGACACAAAAACAGCGATCCAAAAGAGCACCTGTACCCCTATGTTTATTGCAGCACTATTTGTAATTGGTAAGACCTGGAAACAACCCAAATGTCCAAAAGTAGATGACTGGATCAAGAAGATGTGGTACATATACACAATGGAATACTATTCAGCAATCAAATATGATAAACTAGGGCCATTTATAGAAACATGGATGGAGCTAGAACGAATTATACTCAGTGAAACAAGTCAGAAGGCAAGAGAAAAATATCAGATGGCTTCACTTTTGGGAGGAATGTGAAAGAGCAACAACTACAAAAAAAAAGAAAGAAGAGAAAGCTCAAGGAAATGACAATTACAACCAAAACAAACAAATAAACAACAACAACAAAAACAAAAAAAACTCAGTAAGACCAAAAGGTCAAAGATAAATTAAAGGGACTATGGGGGGAGGGAGGGAGGGGACAGCAAAGATGGGGATGAGGGTAGAAGGAGCACAAGGGGCTGAGGTGATGGTGCATGGGTGACGTGGTGGGAACTCCCTGGGGAATACAAATGATGTCAAATATAATCAAATAAATCCAATTAAAAAAATGTAACCCAATACACATTTTGTGTTAGACATAGGGAGGTCTTCATCAATGAGTTTCTTTTGTGCCTCAGATGGCTCTCTCTCATTTTGTAATTTTTCCAACACACACAAAGCAGATAGGTCAGCGAAAATGAATTTAGTTTAACATTGATTGAGTTGTGCCACTTTTGTCTACTCTATTTCCCTTCACTCCCCAATTTTTATTTTCGAAGTCTGTAAGTTCTAGACATTGTAATATTTTGTAACCAAAAAAAATTTAAAAAGTCATAATACCATTATGACAGTTAACAAAATTAATAGTACTCCTTAACATCAGATCCATTTTTAACCAATTAATATATGATATACAAAAGCTTCACTGAATTGAATGATAGAATTTCCACATGAGTCATTTCTTTTTATAAGCACAATAAGATTTTTTTGCATTGAGTTTATAAGATTGATCTGTATACAGTAAGTGAATCTTAGTGGCATTTACTGCAGGGACATTGTCCAAATCTACAATAGTTTGCAAACACAGGAGTCTATATTTTGTCAATAAGGGCTGGGTCTATATAGCTTTTAGATACCGCTAATTAAAACTTAATTCAGGTAAGATTTTCTCTGCATGCAAAATTTTTCTCTCCTATATTTACTGATTGGTAATTGATCTCAAACACCCTACAGTACTCTCAGTTGTATAGATAGGTAGTTTTGTTTTACTCAGAGAACAGAAATAACATGTTATTCAGGATACATTGAGCACATTATCAGTTTTATACTTAGCTGACCTAATAATTCCTTATAACACAAACTCTGAAAGGACTCACCTATCCCATTGTATGTAACTCAGTCAAACCTACTAAGAGTGGTTGGTCTCAAGATACAGAGGCATCTAAAGTGTATCTGCAAAGAGAAATCATTCAAGGCTACTCACATCTGACAAAACTAAGATTACTGTGAGTTTCATTTTATTGGAACTGATGCTATTCTCATTAATGTCTCATTATTTCTGTGAGTACCCACAGGAGGTTTGATGAAGAGTGAGTGAAGCATGTGCACCTGTGGAGGTGTAAAAAATAAAAGTACAAACAAAGTTATATAGATTTGTAAACAACTGACAAATTTTTATGAAATTAAAATTATTAAAAAAAATATAATTGCCAAGTCTAGTCTTACTGCCATCTCCAGCTAGGTAGTTATACTTCAGTAGATACACGCAGAGAGCACTTAACATTTTCCTCGTTTACTTTTTCACTTTCATTTTTTCACCTCCTTTCTCTTTTCATTAAACAGGTCTACTTTACATTGTTGTTATTTTTTGCTATCATTAAATAGGGGACGAATTTTTAAATTACTGGCCATGTTTCTCTTTAGAAAAACCCACACGTGCCAACCCCCTCTCCTGGGGAGCCTGGGCATACGCAGTGCATGTTCTAACTTAAGCAACATTGGGTCATCTGTTTATTTTCAGCTTGGAGGTCCGGAAGAAAGGGCAGCCGTTGCCAAGGCAACCGACACCCCGGGCAACGGCAAGTCGAGGCGGGAGGAGGCGTGGCCTCGTCGGGCGCGTAGAGATAAGAGCCGGCGGAGGCCGCGGGCTGGAGCGCGGGGTTTGTCGCGGCCAGGAGGAGGCGGGGCTGCTCGGCATCTCCACAGACTGCCAGAAAAGCCCTCGTCCCGCGGGCAGCGGGCAAGACCGCGGCTCCGCGGCTCCCTTCCCCTCACGCCCCTGGCTGAGAAGCCCTGCTCCGCGCCCCAACATGGCGGGCGGGTGCTGCAGCCCGCTGCTGACGGCGCTTCTGGCCGCCTGGGTCGCGGCGACGGCGGCAGAGGCCGGCCCGGAGCAGGCCGCGGTGCCGGAGGAGGGGAGCCGAGTGCGCCCCATGACCGCCTCTAACTGGACGCTGGTGATGGAGGGCGAGTGGATGCTGAAATTGTGAGTGTGCCCACCCGCCCGCCGCGCCTCGCCACACTGTCCTCGTAAGGCCGCTCGGGTCCCCTCGGGGACTCTCGGCCCGACCTGGGGCCAGGGACCCGCCCTGCTGACAACCTGCCGCGCGGGCTCGGGCAGCCCCATGGCGCATGCGCGCCCAGCCCGCCAGGGGTTGTAACTGCGGTGCAAGCTCTTACCCCCTCGCCCCAGCCTTACCGGCCCGGCCCCCTGCTTTGGTGGACGGTGTTTTAGGGATGGTGTGGTCCGCTTACCTAAGGAAGGAGGGGAAACCGAGGATATCTGCAAGAAAATTGCGTGCTTTTTTAAAAGGTGCGTGCCCAGAAAAGGAAGGGCAGCATTCAATAACATACAGCACAAATACCGGGGCTATACTAGGTAGTAGTGAATGAGTAAGTGCAGCGCCATGCAGGGCATACCAGTTTATGAAAAATACCCAAGTCTTCATTTTGAAGACCCCGAGGTGTCATGAAGAATAAAACTGAAAGAGGGATGTCTTTGATATGTCAAGATTTCAAATAAATGCTGGTATTTGTTGTAATTTTTAGAGGTAGGACTTAGTGGGCAGGTATCATAACTTAATTGTGCTGGTATACTAAAGGAAAGACATTAATTGCCCCTTTTGAACAGTAGAAGATAGATGGTTGTTAGTGTCTTTGCCAAAAGAAGATGGGAATACACAGTTTTGAATTAGGAACAGACAAGGATTTTGCTCATTGCAGCTTGAAATTAACTTCTAAGGAGGATGAGAGCATTTGAGAAAACGTTTTAACTAGATAGTGAGCTTTTAATTGTGAACAGATTTGAGATACTATCATGATGGGCCTTAAAAGAAAATGAAATTTCCCAATACCGGACACCACATCTCAGCCTGTGGTTTCATGTGGATACATACTTGATCACTACTAACTGATAATTAATTTTACCTGAAGACACACACGCATAGAATTGAATCTTTCCTTCATTTGACCAAGACTAAATTTTGATTCTTTAAATTTCGATTGTAAACCGATGCCCATAGACCGTAAGCCTTAGAGATTAAGACCAAAAGTTATGTCATGTAGCAGATTACATTGTTCAAAGAACATGATGCGCATTACCCCTTCAAATATGCACTTACCTTTTGGTCACAAAGAAGTGGATAGTTTAGATTTCAAAGTAAAATACCTTTAGTATAATAAGTCAATGGACTTATTAAAGAGAGCACTTATTAAATAAATCACTTCACTACTTTGGATGAAGGTGAGGAAGCCATTTTACTTTCAAGAGAAACTTTTGAAGTAAGTGAAGCTTTACTCAGGACTGTCATTTTGTCAGTTACTACAGTATGTTTTTTTTTTTCAGTAGGTGCTTACACAATGGAGTTTTGAAAATAAGTTTTCTGATTAAAACTAAGTTTGTATGTACAGAGTGAAAGTCAAGCAGAAAAGGCTGGATATAGTTAATGACCTCAACTCCTTTATTCTAAAAGGGACTTTTAGAATAGCTATTCCTTTTTTTTAGGTTAAAGGACTAAGAACACGAAAACTCAGCCAAGCGTAAGCTACATTAAGTTTATAAGTGACTATCAACAACTCCCATATTTGACCATGTTGATGATTCAGATTTTACTTCTTTATAAATGTATAAATATAGACATAGAAATCAGTTGCTTTAAACCTGCCATGTGTCCATTGTACAGAATTTGTTTGGACTGTGATGCAAGGTGACATTTGTAACATGCAAGTAAACTGTGTAGACACTTGATCATTTAGTAATTCTCTATTCATTGAGTGCAATTCAGAGTAAGTCCATATGAAGCAAGACTGGAAAGGAAGGGGACTTAACGCCATTCTAGAAACTTCTTCCTATATACCAGAACCTGTGCTTGCTGGTGGTCCTGAAGAAATATTGTGGCTCTTATCTATTTGTGACACTCCCTCCTCCCTTTGACAAAACACAACACTTTCAAAAGTGTAAATACAGGCCTACTAAAAATTTCTAAAAACTCAAATTGCCAGTAAGTTACACTTTTTTTTCCCCCTGATTATTTAACAAAAAAGCAAAATGGCTTAATAATAGCGCCCATGTTCATATTTTGTTTAGGTGAACTGGTCATAATAAATGGAGATTATAAGGAGTTCCCAGCTTCTCTAAAGAACATGGGATACCTTATATTACTGAAAATTTGTCATTACTTTGAATGGTAGGTCTTTTATTTGTTCATTTGCTTACATGCTAGCTATCTTTGGGTTTTTTTTTTTTTTCTTTTCATATAAATCTTTGTAGTGCAATTCTGGGTTATATCAGTATCAAAAAATTATTTATTTTCTAAGGACCTAGCAGTATTTGCTCTGAGAAACCTTTTATTAGAGAATTTAATTTGTTAAATTTTCTTTGTTTTCCTGTCAGTATTTGGATCTTTGGATTTGAATTTACAGTTTTTTAAAAGCACCTGTCTCAAAAAAAAAAAATAAATAAAAGCACCTGTCTCTTATAAGAGACATATCAGTTAAAATATATTTACAGTAATTCACCGTTTTCTGAAATTCACCGAATTCTGAAATCTTTTTCAGACTGAAAAATTTTCCCACAAATATTTATTTCTCATTTAAAGTTATGGACTTATTTTATATACTTAGCTTTTCTCTATCGTTTTATAATTTTTAGCCCTTTCTGCCGTGACTGTAAAATTAGTTTCCTTCCTTATTTCTTCTTAATCTCTGGAGAAAAATTTGTCATTTCTCTAGATTAAGAAAATTATCTAATCTTTAAAATGCCTTCTAATGAATTCTTCTATTTCCTTGTTTCATACTATTTTTCATTCTGTTTTCTTGTAACCTTTTGCTATTTTAAATACTTGTTTGGCTTTCAGTGTATCAGCCCATGTGAATACTTCTTTTGTTCATTTGAAACACAAAAGTTTGCAATATAATACATTCTTCATACTGTTCTGGTAGCTTGTTCCCCCCAAAAGAAATAAGTGGATATCCAAGTAACTTAATTTTTGGTCTTGCTTGCCATTAAACTGATACCTAGAGGAACATAATCTTTGGCTTAAATTACCTTTTCAAAAATCATATAGGTCTTTTATATGGCACTATTTTTTCTGAATGTCCTGGGATGATCATGTTTAGAAATTGAAATGAGGCATCTGATGATAGACGAAAACATTAATTTATTTCCAATATCCTTTTTACACTTGGAGGGAACGTCTTAAACATCATTGCTTTAGTTTGTCCATGTCAAATAGTTACATTTTCTTGCATTTTTCATCTGTTAACTGAATGTTTGATAGGCATTAAATGTTATGTGTCAGGTATAGGGTTGGGGACTGGGGAGCTAAAGATGAATGGCTACATTCCTTGATTTCAAGGGTCTGGTAGTGTACTGTGCTCTGAAGGAAATAAATGGGAATATATAGTGCTCATTTATTTAGCAAATGTTTACTGAATACCTCTTGTCTATTGAGCATTCATCTGTGATTCTCACCAGGACACTTTTGGCATTTGGGGATGGGCAGTTTCTTGATATGTGGGTTAACTCACATGTTACAGAAATTTTGGAATCCTTGGCCTCTGCCCACTAAATTCTAGTAGTCCTGCCTGCTGTTAAACTGATACTGAGAGGAACATATGACATAAAAATACACAATTTCTGTCCCCATGCACATTTCTAAATGAAATGTAGCAAAAACCACCACCCTAGGTACTGTTAAGGGGCTTTAAAGACATGCAAGAGGGGCACTGAAATTGTCATAGGAGCATTTGATTTCAGATTGTTTCTACAGAGTCCCCCTTGCCCACCTCTTCCTCTTCTTCACCAGTGTCATTTCAGTGGCAGTAAACAATTACAATCTTTATATCACATACTTTGAATGCTTTCTTATTTGATCATTCTAGCAATATGAGGCAGAATTATTTTCATTCGTATTAACCAGAGGAAATTAAATTTGAGAAGTTTAAAGCTTTGGCCAAAGTCAAAGCCTTTGTAATGGTAGGAAGTGCGGAACTACAACAAATGCAAGTCTAAGCTATAACTGGGTAATCACCAGGGGTGGGGGGGTGCTGGACGAAGGAGCATAATCTTGGAGATTATGTGTCCTGGACTGGCTACCACCCTGACCTGCATGAGGCCTTGACTGTGATTCAGAGGCCCACCTGTGGTTGCGGTTATACCATCTCTAGTTTATGCAGATAAACAGCATTATTGCTATATGTCATTCTTGATACTCCTCACTGTTCAAATAGGAACCCTGTCTTCTGTACTGCCAGTCTTTTTTAAACTGAGTACCTCCTTTATTTTTTTTTATATTAGATTTATTTATGCATACAAGAGCAAGGGTACAGACTAGAGTCACAGAAGGTGAGAGGATTCACCAGAGACAGAGTGGGGAGCAGAACAGGCAGATCCACTGAAATATACTGCTGAGGGGAGCAGCGGGCGAGGCAGGAGAGGTCTGCTGCACCATGTGGGTCCCCTCTCTGGCTGGCGGCAGGGATCAAACTCGTGCTGCAGTGGCTTCAGTTAGCTTCATAGTGTGTTGTTTAACCCACTGCACCACCGGGGAGGCCCACATGCCACTCTTGCCCCACAGCGCCAGTAAGTTAGTTCTCTTTGTGCATTGTTTTATTTTTTGTCTGGCTTCTCCACTGGATGATAAACTTATGTAAGTAGAGGATTAAGTTGGTTTTTTTTTTTTTTTTTTTTTGCTTATCTCCAGAGTGTGAATAACTATCAAGTACTAGCTCTTCAATAACTACTATTTTAATAATACAATAAATTAATAATAATAGGCTTTAGTTGTTCCTTTATCCAAGAGTTTCCTCAAGTATATTACTGCAGGAAACATCTGAGTCTATTTTCTTAGGTATTGAGGTTAATCACTGTCATCTCCCATTTGTTAATTGATATAATAAACATTTTCTGTGGCCTGGGCCCTCTCAGGCTATGTTCTAAGTATGAGCAATGTACTTGTCATTGACATCATCATGAGTATTCATTCTAGTTAAAGTAGTAAATTCCATTTTCACTTGTAGGTGACATGGTTTTGTAGAGCTGTCAATTTTTTTTTTCTGCACTTTTGATAACATGTCCTAGAAATGATCTCTTAAAAAATAAGCAAAATTTTTCAACTCTTGTGTTATTAACCTTTTTGAAATTTTCCAAAATTTGATGTAGTTAAACCATTGAGTTAGCAAACATTTTAAAGGTACATATTGCAATTATCCCCTTAATATTTTGGCTTCAGTTAAGGATATTTTTTAAAATATAATTTAAACTGAATTTTAAAATATATCAGTGGCATCCTGAAATTATTTAAAGTGCCCAGAAGTTTCTTTTACCAGGAGTATCTGCTTTTATTTTGTGAGCATTGATTATTTTACTGACTGTGTTTTTTTCTTCTGGGTATTAGTATTCAAGAGAGAATGTCCAGTTTTATTAAGACATTTTTGTTAATTTTCTTTTTAATTCTATATGTACTAGTTCCTTTCAAATTGTTTGCCAGCGTATGTTGATGTTTGTTCCCAGTACTTTACGTTAATTATAGCTCTATTAGCTTTTTAAGTCCATAAGGCATATTTAATCTCAGTTCTTTCTAACTTTTAAGTATCTTTTTTTTCCTGTTAGTTCCTTATACTATTGCAAATTATCACAAATTTAGTCGCTTAACACAACAGCAATTTATTTGTTCACTATTCTAGGGCCAAAAATCCAAAATCTACATGTCGACACGGTTAGTTTCCCTGGTGGCTCTGTAAGAGTGTCTGCTCCATGCGTTTCTTAGTTCTAGTTGCAGCCCTTGGTATTCTTGGCTTGTGGCTGCATAACAGCAATCTCTGCCACCATCTTTATGTGGCCTTCCTCCTTTGTCTCTGTGTGAAATCTCCCTCTTATTTCCTTTAAGAACTCTAGTCATTGCTTTTAGGGTCTGTCCTAGATACAGGATGGTCTCATCGCTAGGTCCTTAATTTAATTATGTCGCATGTAAAAGACTTTCCAAATAAGGTCACATTCATAGGGTTGGACCTTAGGATTTGAGCAAACCTTTTTAGGTGATCCTATTCACTCCATTATGCTTTCTAAACAGCAGACTTCTTTGGCTTTTTGTTTTAACAACTGCAGATGAAATTCTAGACCACATTAGCATTTTATGGTCTGAATGTTTGTGATGTTTTCCAGGGCCATGGAAGGGCAAAATGAGGCCTCCTGCTTAGTGCCAAATGACAGCTGAAATGTCAGATTTCCCCTGTTTCTTTCTCATCCTTTCCTAATCTATTATCCGTAGAACTGCTGGGAGATTTCTCCAAAATGTAAATCTGGTCATAGTTCTCTCACATCTTTTGTGTTTACAATGAAGCTGTAAATCTAGTCTTAATTCCTTATACAGTTTTTCAAAAGCCTGTGCATAATGTTTCCATCCTCCTCTCTCAGTACTCTGAGCCTTCACACACTGTTTATATGTGACTAGAACATACTTTTTGCTCTCCTCTTAGGACGTTATTTCAACCTTTGCTCTTAGCACAGACGTTTCTCTGTGGGTCCTTCTGAGATCACCAGGCTTTTGAGTGTCTCCATAGCATCTGTATAGCACTCTCAGCCATGGCATTTCTTGTCTGGATTGTGATTACTCCTGTGCTTACTTACCTCTGTTCATGTCTGGATTGTACACTCCTTAAGGAGAGGAGTCTATCCTGTTCATAGTTGTTGTCTCAGCTGCTAGCATGGTGCCCAATAACTTTATTGAATAAAAAAATAAAGGTAGAAAGCAGGAGTCTGGTTGAAGGCCCAGGTATTTCAACTCCTATTTAAGAGAGTGTCAGAGTTCCTACTTTCTTGGGACGGTTTAGAACTGTCACTGATCTTTGGAAGTGACTCACTGTTGGGACACACTTGCAATAGATCTTCTGGGTGCAGCTCATCAGATTGCAGCTTTGAAAGATTGAAACTGGTCTTACTAGTTTAGCTAAATTTAGGAAAGTTGTCTTCCTTCAGTGACATACTTAAAACTATTTGTACTGAAAAATCCAAAGCTATCTAGAAAGTGACAAAATTTGGGTAAATTGTAAGAATAAAATTCACTAGCTGTTTTTCTCTTATAGCTATGCCCCTTGGTGTCCATCTTGCCAGCAGACTGATTCAGAATGGGAAACATTTGCGAAGAATGGTGAACTTCTTCAGATCAGTGTGGGAAAGGTAGATGTCATTCAAGAACCAGGTACTGTCAGTGTTGAACATTAATTGCCAAATTGGTTACTTTTTATTTTTAGATTTATTTATGCATACAAGAACCGGGGTACAGGCCAGGGGCATGGGGGTTGAGAGGATTCACTACCAGAGACAGTGGGGAACAGAACAAGTAGACTGACTGAAGTACACTGCTGAGGGGAGCAGGGGACAAGGCAGGAGAGGTCTGCTGCGCCATGTGGGTCCCCTCCCTAGCAGGGGATAGAACTCATACTTCGGTGGCTGCAGCTGCTTCACAGTGTGGCATTCAACCTGCTGTGCCACCAGGGAGGCCCCAAAGTTTGTTACTTTTTATTTTAAATTTTCTGAAAATGTATAGAAAAGGTTCCTAGGATATTTATGATCCATGTTCTAAATCAGTAGGTAACATTATAGCATATCCGGGTTGTGTGTGTGTGTGTGTGTGCGTGTGCGCTTATACATATGTGTATACTTATTTATGCATTTTTTTGCTGAGTCATTTGAAAATACTTTTCAGACTTTATGATACTTTAATCTTCAATACTTAAGCATATGATTTTTCCCTTAATTATTTACCAAACATCTTTTATACTTTTTTTGAACCAGGGTATAATCAGTGCTCATTTACATTTTGACTGCTGTGTTTTTTTAGTTTCCCTCAATCTAGAATAGCCCTCCATTTTTTTTCATGTGTTGATAAACCTATAGGGAGATATTTCTATTAAAAGCTATGAGCATTTGAATCAAAACCACTTTGCTCATCTGTTATTTAGAAATGGACAATTATAGTTATTAGTTAATGGTTTTTGGCTATTATAACGACTTGTTAAGGATTGAGTTTCAGGGAACTCTTTTAGAAGAAAAGTTTCTACAGAGTAAAAGGAGAAGGTGGTCAAGTAGTGGGGTGATGGAAAAATAGGTGGTCCTAGAAGCCAAATAAAGAGAGGGTATTGTGGGGACCCAAAAAGGGTCAGACTTTTCTCAATATGGAAGAGTCAGCCTCTTTTAATAAGTTACCTTGGTGGAGGAAACTTAAGATCAGTGGAGGCTCTGTGGCTCTCAGGAAGTCCATTACATTTCCTTAAAAGAATGCAAATTATCTTAAATTGAAAGCAGTGAATGCCCTAAAAGCTGAGAAAAAGATCTTGCCCTTGTTTCAGTCCTTTGTCCTTTAGAAGAAGCAGTTGTTGCCCCCTATCTTTTTTATTTGTTAAAGATTTATTTATTTTTGCATACAAGAACTGGGGTGTAGGTAGGCCAGAGGTGAAGGAGGTGAGAGGATCCACCAGAGACAGAGTAGGGAACAGAACAGGCAGATTAACTGAAATACACTGCTGAGGTGAGCAGCGGGCCAGACAGGAGGGGTCTGCTGCACCACATGTGGATTACCTCCCTGTGTGGAGAACCAACTCCTGCTGCTGTGGCTGCAGGTAGCTTCACAGTGCTGTGCCTTAACCTCTTGTGCCACCAGAGAGATCCCTGCTCCCCACCTTACCTTACGACCTAGCAGAATGTATTTGGGTGAGAGGAGGGGTATCATCCAGGTGTATTTTATCAATGATAAAATTCTCCTATCTGAGAAACTTTCTGCCTTTCATGTGATGTCTCAGTCTCACTCTCCTCTCTCCTTGTTACTCTAGGTTCCTTAACACAGGATATGTATCTCTGGTTCACCCCACTTACTTTAGAATTATTAGGCATGTAAATTCTCTATACATGTTATTAATTTTGGCTCTTTGTCCTGCTAATCTGTCAGATGTTAATTTGCTTGCCCAGCCTAAGATAAATCGATAAAATGGGAGAGTTTTCCATTTGTTGACAGTGTCTTTTGTGGTACTAATTCCTGGCAATCCTCAGGCCAGTTCTTTTTCTTGAAAGCTATTTGACTATATAAATATCTTTACAGAAATCCAACATCCTGAATGAACAGTGGAAAACTATTGAAATGTATTATTCTCTGCAGTTAAGCACTTTACTGGATATTTCTATATACCTGTTTATATTTGGTTACAAACCACCGTTAATACATTCTTACATTAAGACTACTTTGCCACAGAAATTTTAGTAAGGGATAATTCTATTTCTTTTCCCTGAAAGTAATTTTTTTTTAAGATTTATTTATTTATGCATACAAGAAGTGGGGTACAGGCCAGAGGTGTGGGGGATGAGGATTTACCAGAGACAGAGTGGGGAATAGCACAGGCAAATCGACTGAAGTACATTTCTGAGGGGAGCAACAGACTAGACAGGAGAGGTCTGCTGCACCATGTGAGTCACCTCCCCTGCCAGTGGCAGTGATCAAACTTGTGCTGCACAGTGACTGTGGTCTGCTTCATAGAGCTTGCTTAACCCATTGTGCCACCCGGGAGGCCCGCCTGAAAGTAAAGGACAAATAAGAATTTAAGTGTTGGCGCATTCTCTTTAGTTACATCTATAACTTTACATTGGTGTATCTAATAGATTTTGAAAGTATTTTGAACAGAAAATAGGATTTCAGAAATATAAAGACTGAAGATTATAATCACACTGCCTTTTTACAGATTAGATGCAGAAGACAGGAAAGACAGTGTTTAGATTAGGTTACATGGCATTACCTGTTTAATACTGCATAGACCAGGTGATGTTTCAGTTGAGTTGAATTTGGGAAATTAAATTTAATGAGTTTGTTATTGAACCTTCTGTTTCATGAAAATGAGGTTAGTTGTCAAGGACAAAAATAGCAGCTGCTCATAGAGCACCCATCACGGGTGACTGCGATTTCATGAGACTAGAGGGAGAGCAGACCCCCCCCCCACCTTGTCTGTAAGTGTGTTGTGTTTAAAGACACTAAGTTATTACAGAAGTGCATTTAGTTTACTGTATTTTAGTTAGTATTAATATTTTAGTTTTATAATTGAAAAATTAGTTTGTTGTGTGTTCTATTATATTGACAACTTTATTTAAACCTCAAAGGCATGGTTCTACTTTTCTCCCCATTGTTTCACTTCTGCTTATATAATTGTGATAAGCACTTACACCTATACTTTAACTTTATTGACACCTCTAGAAAAAATAAACTATTTTTGTTCAGAAAACTTAGGGTTCAGAGAGATTCAGTAACTTATACAAGGTAACATAGCTAATGCATTGTAGAAGAACAAAAGCTGATTGCTATCCCCATTTTATTAATATTGGCTGTAAATAATTTCTGTTTTCTTCAAAATCTAATTCTCTATAATAATTTTTCTTTAATCTTTTAATTATTTTTAATGTGTTTTAAGATAAACTTACTAATTACAAATTAATTTTTCCTTGCACTGTGGATTTATGTCCCTTTTATGTTGCATGTGATACAATCTTCATTTTATTTATTTATTTAAAAGACTTATTTATTTATGCATACAAGCACTGGGGTACAGGCCAGAGGTGTGGGGGGTGAGAGGATTCACCACAGAGAGCAGGGAGCAGAACAGGGAGATCAAGGGAAGTACCCTGCTGAGGAGAGCAGTGGGCACAGCAGGAGAGGTATGCCTGAGCCATGTGGGGCCCCTCCCTGGCCAGCAGCAGGGATTGAACTTGTGCTGCAGTGGCTGCTGTTTGCTTCATAGTGTGTTACTTAACCCACTGTGCCACCAGGGAGGGCCCTACGATCTTTATTTTAAGCGAAAGTTAACCTTTAAGACAAGCTGAAATTTTGGGATACCTTATGATCAAACTTTGACTCTTTTACTTAAACACTTAAGAGTGTTTGTAAATGTTGCCCATTTACAATATACATCCTGAAGTTTGTTGCAGTGAACCATTATACAAACCTTGACATGAGCTGCTGCAGTGCTGTTATAATTGTTTAAGGTCCATCCTGTTCATAAACTCTCTAGCCATAACCTCAGATAAGTGCTTCTCTTTTGCAAGTTTTTAACTGTTCAGGTGTTGAAAGTCTTAACTCTTCTTAGCATCAGTATTAAAGAAAAGAAGATATTTTGGGAGCACTCACTTGAGACCCAGGCTTTTTGATGTCTTCCATTCTCTGAGAGGCAACGTGTATTTGAGATGCATTTCCTGTGGTATCTAATCTTCAAGAGCTTAGTAATGTGTCATGATCAAAAGATTACTTTGGCTGCTCTTAATTTTATTATTGTTGATTTTACCGAATATATCCTCAGTGATATACAGTATCCCAGATAACAAATCAGAACTCATCCCAGAGTTAAATGCTGTAACATTAATTTTCTATATGGATTGTCATTTAAAGAAATACTGACAAGAAACATAAATAAAAGCAATATTGAGGTACCACAATTAATTGACAGGATCTTTGTTTTAAATTAACTTTAATTGATGGTCTGGCAAATTGGTTACAGTAGTTACAGAAAACCACAGAAATTCTTATTAGGAACTATAAAATTCTTATACCTTTGTACTCAAAATTTTGGGACACTTATGTTAAACTGGCTAGCCTGCACTGGAAAGATGCGGAAAAATTTCAGAGATCATCTTCCAATTTTGTATTGCTTTTTTCTTATTTTCTCTGTATTCATTGATTTTTAAAAAAAATTTGTAAAAATGTTAAAATAGTATGTAATTTTCAAAATGCTTAAGACCAAATTTGTTTATTATAACTTATTTTATTCTAACTTTGAATTAGAATTTAAGTATGGATGGTCATAGCATTTGTGTATTGATAGTACTAATTAAATGTATGACACTATTTTTGTATGTGCTTAGTAAATGTAAAATCAACTAATACTAAGATACTACAAGATAGAAATTATACCCATTTACAAGAAAATTGAAGCCTAGAGAGTTTAAATTAATGGACAGATTAAAAATTAGTTAAGACATTTATGAAATATTTTTAAGATTTATTATTCATTTATATTTTAATTTATTCCCACAGCCAGAGATGACCAAGGTCATATGAGGATTTTGAGGAACAAGTTAAAAATATTGCCTGCAGTGAAACCTAACATTTATTAGAAATCTTATCTATTCATTCTGATAAAAATAAATCTAAATAGAAACTTGAAGTGATGAGATGCTATTTGCTCATTCTATTTTAAAATGCCACATTTTAAAATGCTACTGTAGCTCTCCTTAAATAAGAGTGCTGGGTGGTTGCAAGAATCTATAACTAGGAAAGCTGTAAAGTGTGAAACTGTTTGCAGTAATTATTTTAGCTAAAATAATAATGATTTTTTAGCATTTAGGATTACCAGTACTTTTTCTCTTGGCCAATTGAAGTTGGAAATGCCTTAAAAGATACCTTTATTCCCCATTAGTGTAGAATTTCAAACAGTATTAGAGGTAAAAATGTCCTGTGGACAGAGATACTTGTTATGATCCTCAGTTGACTTCTCAAGTCATTTGTATTTTTGTTACTGCCTTTTATGACCTTTAGAGTGCTGAGCTTTCTTTTAAGTGGCATAGGAATATTTTAGTCTTGTTTTGATGTGAGAAAAAATAGGCAATCATTATTGATCAGTGAATTATTTTGCTGAATATCGGTTTATAGAATGGGTATAAACAAATCATTTATGTGTTTAAAAGTAAGTTTCAGCATTTCAAATTGCAAATGATCACAGAGATATAAAATTTGAGCTACTTTCCTTGAAGAAACAGTTCATTTTGTCCAGATTGTTCTTTGGTAAGAAAGGGGAAAATGATGAGAAATCTTAAAATGACATCTGTCATTTTTCCATTATGGTCATATCCTTTAACTTCCTTTTTTTTTTCCCCCAGAACAGGCTTACTGTGTCCACATAAATATTTATTTGATTTATTTGTAAACTTTTAAAAATCTGGGATCTATTCTTTACTACTAGCTTCATTGCTTACCTTTTGTTGCTTACCTTTTTCTCAATATCATCTCTATTTATAGTTGTGATTGTGATTATTTGGTTATATTCTTTCCCTGTGCCACTAGACTGTAATTAATCTCTGTGAAAACAAAGATTGTACATATTTTTGCTTATATGTAAATATTTAGTATATTTGTGTTATCTTAGTCCTGGAACAAAGCAGGTGCTTAGCAAATAATTATTTGAGTGACTAAGAGTTTTAGTTATCTTTGTCTTCACATATACCTAGGCTAGCATTTGATGTGTAGCTAAGATTCTGTAAAGGTTTTCTAGGGCAAATTGAAAAACTGTTTAATGTACATAGGGTCCCTTGATAGTACTTGCAAAGTTTATAAATGTGAAAAGAAACCTTATTTCATTATTTATTGTTCTTTTAAAACCTCATCATAAAATAATAATACCTATAACTTGTTGTGTCTTTATGCTAAGCATTTAACATACTGATCTCTAATTCAGACCATTTCAAGTAAACTATGATACACCCATTTCACCGATTAGGTAACTGAAACTACAGAAAGTCTAAGTAATTTATTTAAAAGGTTAAGTAATTTAATGTCACAAAGCTAATAAATGGAGAATTTAGTATTTGACCCAGACTGCATGATTCTAAAACCTATTCTTTCAGCCATCATACAATTCCAAGTGATATACAGTGTAACACATTGAAATTGATCAGGTTCTTTATCAGGGACTGGAAAATGTTAGGTAAATAATAATGGTTAAAAATAAAATTTAAGGGGCCTCCCTCGTGGCACAGAGCTTAAAGATACAGCACTATGAGGCTATCACCAGCCACTGCAATATGAGTTCAATCCCTAGCCAGGGAGCTAACCCACATGGCACAGCAGACCTCTCTTGTCTCACCCAGTTCTCTCCTCCATAGTGTATTTCAGTAGATCCACCTATTCTGCTCCCCACTCTTGTCTCTGGTGAAACCTCTCACCCCCTCCCCCCCCCACAGCTTTGGCCTACACCACAGTTTTTGTGTGCATAAATAAATAAATAAATCTTTAAAAAATTTAAGATATAAGTAGTATTGTAACAGGGTAGTCCCCAGGAAAGGGGGATGTTCCAGAATCCTGGTTCCGCCCTAAGTGGGTGGAGCTGAGTAGGGATAAGAAGATGTTGAAGAGAGGAGAGGAGGACAGAATGAAGGGAGGAAGAATGAAGCAGGATGGAGAGCAGCAAGAAGGCATGGAGGAGGCACATAGAGCAGAGGGATATGTGAAGAAATTGCACATGCTTTTTGGTCTTGGACTGGTTGGAACAGATATGGGTGAGAAACCCGTGGGGAGATTAACAATGGCAGCTTTCATCTTAATTTTAATTTTGCTCTTTTCCTCCCAGATTTGTCTGACTCATTCTGACCCTTTTCTATGGGTCTCTACTGAAAGGTCCTTTAGACTTGTGGCAGGCTTTTGGGCCTTGCTTTGGGGCCAATCTTATTTAGATGGACTTTTATCCTCAAGGAGATGGGTAACTAGTAATTATTTTCTTTGTCCTTTCTGTATTGTATCCTAATTGTATTAAAGTTCCTTTCTATTAAAGACCTTATATGTTTGTCTTGATGTGATGGATGACAGAACCCATTTAGAGAAAGCAGGTTTGGGGGTTCTGGGGTGCCCCTCTCCCTGCCCTGTAATAGCTTGATTCAATAATTGTAATGGTTTTGATGATATGAATGCAAGTTCAAAGATGCTTATTTTAGGAATTAAACTAGATACTTGGATTAATCAAAATTTGATTTGTAACTTTTTTGTTTATCTTGTAGGTTTGAGTGGCCGCTTCTTTGTCACCACTCTACCAGCATTTTTTCAGTAAGTTTTGGTAGTTTTCTGGTCTTACAATGATTAAAAATCAGTAGATGTGGACCTGTAATTCTTAATTGTTTTACATAACCATCACTCATTCGGCTTACCATTTGAAGAGAGAAAGATTGATCTGTGCTAAATGATAGCTATTAGAAGAGAGGGATGTCCAGAGTGCTGCAGAGAAAGGAACCTAATTTCAGATGGTGAATAGGTGAGGAGGTGTGTCAAAGAAGATTTTTTGTTGATATAAAACTTGGGATGATTCTTAATAAATAAATAGGAATTGGTTAAGCAGAGAAGTTGGAGAACTCCTTTCCAGACAGAGATTTCATGGGAAAGTGTAGGAGAAAGCGAAAGATGGCCTGCTAAGAAAGAACCGTAGTTCTCTATGACTGGCTCATGAGGGGTCAGTTGGATCATTCTTAGTGATGAGACTAGACTGAGATAGTGATGGGGGAAAGAGAAAGGAAAAAATAGAGTCTGGAGATTCTTAGGATGTAGGGTCATTAGGACTTGTTGTCTGATTAACCATAGGGAAGAAAAACACTATGAGGATCACCAACAGATCAGGGTTAACTAGTTGAAGCTGCTGCAAGCCATGAAAAATAGAGACCAGAATGGAAAAGGTAGTGTGAAATGTCAGTGCTAATTCCAAAAGGAAAAGTTAGTTTGATAACAGGATTCATATAAATCAGAAAAAGGACTAACATGGTGATATACACTAAGAATTCCTCAGCATTGTGATTAATAATAACTGAAATATATCTAGAGAGAACTTAACACAATGGGAAGAGAAACACATCAAGGTTAGAACCTGGGGTTGACCAACATTAGGACATCTGCAAAGGAAGACAGAAAGGAACTGAGAATGGATGATCAGAATAGTTGGAAGAAATCTTAAAGACTCATGTCATAAAAGCCAAAGAAAGGAAGAAGGAAGGAGGTGAAAAATTGTGGACAGTGCCCATGGCAGATTAAAATAAAATGGTAGAAAAGTGCTCCACGGATAAGGCATTTAGGAGTAATTTGTGACATCCTCCCAACCTCCCGCATCATGAGCAATTTCTATGGATTTATGAAAACAGAGCCCCCAATTGCATCATGTTGTGAATGAGTAATATAAAAAGAGGTTATGTTAAGTATAGACTTTCCCTTAGGAATCTTGACTATGGGGAAAATGGCAAATGGAGGAAAGACTAAAAAGGAAATATGAGACTGAGAAGTGTTTTGTTGATTTTTTAGGGGAGGGACTAAATGACATAATTTGGAAATGTGGTACATTTTTTTAAAAGTGTGATAGCAGTTGTTTTGCTGTTGTAAAAATGTGTAAATCATTGGTAACAAAAATAATAAAAAGTAATTTAATAGATCAAACACTCAAGAATTTTGCTTATGGTCACAAGTTGTGCAGTGATAAAATAGAATGTTTACGCTTTCTGTCTTGGAATTTTTTATTTGCAATAAATTAATATTTGTACATGTTTTTTGATTTATACCTAATTATAGTAATATCTTTCTATGTGTTTTAATAATTTATAGTGCAAAAGATGGGATATTTCGCCGTTACCGTGGGCCAGGAATCTATGAAGATCTTCAAAATTATATCTTAGAGAAGAAATGGCAGTCTGTTGAGCCTTTGACTGGCTGGAAATCCCCAGCTTCTCTAACGTAACTAATTATTATTATTTTTTTAATGGCAAGGGGTTGTTAATAATACAGGAGGTATCAAGTTATCAGCCCATGGACTTCATAGTTACTTCTTACTTCCCAGACTACACATGAATGTACTTGACCTGTTTGGTGTTTCTGGTTTAGGGCCCACGTATGTTTCTTCTAGTTAGTGTACTGGAAATTAAGCATTCAGTTTCAACTGGGTACGGAAAGCCTCTTCTCTAGCTTTTGCAAGGAGCTATGCAAACTGTTTTCTCTTTATAAACGTGGTGTTGAATACCATTTCTTCTAAGTTATTTATAAACTAAACAAATAACTCTTGTTGAATTTTAGTTCATGAAGAAATTGCTGTTTGTGAGTGTGTGCATGTGTGTCTTTGTGTGTGTGTAAAATAAAAACTGGTATCTTTAGCTGTCTAGAAGAATACTGCTGAGTGTAGTCTTGACCATAATGGCAAACTGTAATAATTGGTAAGGTAGATAAGGTTAAACCATAATAACATTTTGTACAGTTGGTTTTAATTTTGTAGTAATTTTATGTTAATATAAATATATATATATAAATAGAAGCAATATCCCCACTGAAGGAGGAGTAAATCATGAAATATTTTAGTAATAAATCATCTAATGACATCTGTTTAATACCCAGGAAAAACATAACTAACTCTTAAAACAGCTCACCCCTCATTCTACAAATATTTAAGCAATGATTTTATTTTATGTACTCTCTTAGGTGCTAGATATTTCAACAGTTAATGAGATAGATTGTGGTCCTTTTGCTCCACTGAACAACACAAGCGATACAAAGAAAGTCTGGATACAGATTGCTTAAAAAAACACCTTTAATAAGGTCTGTGCGATCACAGACCTCCGTTAGATGGAGGGACTAGGAGAAGTTACTCTGCAGGGAAGACAAAAAATGAAATCTAAGGGATAGAAGGACCTACCCCAATTGAAAGGCATTCCTATAAAAAGACACAGAATGTGCCTAGAACCCCAATTGGAAAGAATTTGATGTGATAAACAGCAGAATAGGGACCAGAGTCAAACAGAGCAGGGAAGGAGAGTAATTTAAGGAGTATGAGAGGCAAGCTGGAACAACATTCTATAGGCCTGTAGCCACAGTGAGCAAGTTGGATGTTATCAGTACAGACTCTGAGAAGTGGATTCTGGGAGAAGAGACTGGAGAGAGCAAGAATGGATGAGGTATGTCAACCTATTATAAGGTCTAGCTTGGTGATGGTGGTAATGTGTATCAGCATGGCAGCTGTGGAGAGGGAAAAAAATGGGTAGATTTATAGTATGTTTTGAAGGTACAGTAGCCTGAGAGGGAAGATTCACAATAACGATTCCTGGACTTTTGGTTTGTGTATTTGGTGGATCCTGGTACCACTTACTGATGTAGATAAGAGAAAAATCAAGGCTTCATGTTAAATTTGAGATGCAGACTTGTTTGTAGAGCTTTCAGTTTGAACGGTTCTCCATGATCAAAACCACAAAATGTATTGATAGAGAGAGAAAAAAGAGGAAAGTGACATACACCTTGAAATTAAGAAGTTTAGTGGAGAAGGAGTCATCAAAAGGAAACTGAAGTATCAGTACAGAAGGACAAGCTACAGTGTGTGATTTTGTAGAAACCAAGAGTGTTCCAAAAGGAAGAAGTAGCCACTTGTGTCCCATATTACTAAGAGGTGAAGGAAGATCAAGTCTGAGACATAAACTTGAGTGAAGCAGTGTGAGTTCATTGTGGACTTGGTGAGTAGGGACAGTGCTTAGTGAAAATGGAATCCAGATTTGAATGGGTTAAAGATATGGTGAGGAAGTGAGCCAGAGTAGACTACTTTTTGGAGAATTTGTCTGTGAATTGGAGGGTCAGGGATGGTCTGTTTAAAAGAATGAGAGCGGGCAGAACAAGTCATGCTGATGAAAATGACCCATCAGAAAGGAGAAATTGCTAATACAGAAACAGGGAATGATGGAAAGATCTAAGTCATTAACAAACCTAAGGGGATGGAATCCAAGAATCAAATGGAAGAGTTGGACTGTGATGTGGAAAATATTTTCTGGTGTAACAGGAGATGGTGGATGCAGGTGTGCAACAGACTCAGATTTGGTGATGGGAAGATGTGAGAGATCACATAATAGCTTCTTATTTCACAGTGACAGGTAAGGAGTGTTTGTTGGCTGAGAGCATATGGATAAGGCAGGGCATATCAAGTTTGAAGAGAGGGGAAAAAGCACCTGAACTAGTTTCTCAGAATTTGAAAGTTGCAGTGGGACAAGAGACTGAGTGTTCACTGGGGTTTATTTATACTTTGAAGGAAGAAATGTTAGCTGGTCATGTAATTTCCCCCCAGGATTGTGAGCTGCTCAGGGTTTAGGTTTTTGCCAAGCATATACAGTGGAAAGAGAATGGAGCAGGTGATTTGAATGTATTTCAGCAGAGTGATTGAAATGGTGTCTGTAGGAATTAAGCTTGCTAAGAACAGAAATGAATCCAGGAAAAAAGACAATGTTTTGCAGGCTGCAGTGGAGGAGCAGTCTTGGTGACTCGAGTAGTATTTATTTCCCCCAGTATATGTCACTAGTGTTTCTCCTTCTCTTTATATTTTCAGGATGTCTGGAATGGCTGGTCTTTTTAGCATCTCTGGCAAAATATGGGTGAGTAATCTTAAATATATCCTTTGTGATTATCTTTGAAGAGGATTTTTTATAAAATAAAAAAATGTAAATTATAATGATAGGAAAAATAAACACTTGTACTTCAATAATTTCACTTTTTTTCTTAAGCTACACAATCACTGTCATATGGGGGGCCCAATGAAAACGTGTCTGTGTAGGCAGGCACTAATTGAATGAAGAAAATTAACTGCAGTGTCAAATCTTATTTCTTAAATTAGTGATAAAACTCTTTACCAAAGCTGAAAGCCTTTATATAGTTTTACTTCATCTTATTCTCAAATTGCCATAATCCCTATTGAGTACAAGCTATTATCTAAGCCTAAAAGTGATTCTGTATGTCAGGAATCAACAACCACAGAGTGTGGGCTGGTCTCCCATTTTGTAAATTGGAACACAGTCATACTCATTTATAACCCAGTACCTGTGCTGCTTTCAGTTCACTGTGGTAGAGCTGAGTAGTTGTGATAAAGATCATCTGACCAATGGCTTAAAATATTTACTGGACAGTTATTTAAGAAAATGTTTGCACACTCCTGCTATATGTAATTGTATAATTTCATCTGAGTGAATTAGAACTGTTATTTAAATGGAAACATTTAAGTTATATCTTGAGTATGTCATGTAACTTTTTCTTCCCCTTTCTGTGTAGGGCGGGCTAGACCGCCAGATCTAACAGAAGTACTATGAGATTAAATAGATAGCCTGAGGTTGTTTCAAGAAGCTTGAGGAATGAGTAGTTATCTTTTTCTTATTTATGATTGCACGTTAGAATCTATGATTGTCACCTTTAGAACTTAATATTCAATGAGCTCATGAAGACTTTCATGCATAATGATGTATGTTGAGGAAAATTTAAGAGCAACTTTCCATGTCCAAGTTTTTCACTTTTGTTTTTTTCTCTGCCTTATGATATACCAACTTTAGGGTTTTTTAAAAAAGATTTATATATTTATGCATACAAGAACTGGCGTACAGGCCAGAGGTGTGTGGGGGGAGGGGGGAGAGAATTCACCAGAGATAGAGTAGGGAGCAGAACATGTGAATTTACTGAAATAAACTGCTAAGGAGAGCAGCGGGTGAGACAGGAGAGGTCTGCTGTGCCATGTGGGTAACCTCCTTGGCCAGGGATCAAACTTGTGCTGCAGTGGCTGTGGATAGCTTCATAGAGCTGTGCTTAACTCCTTGCGCCACCAGGGAGGGCCCCAACTTTAGAGATTTTTGCTTGTTTTTCATGACAGACGCTAAATTGGTCACATGGATTCAGTATTTTTTTTTTATTAAAATTTAACTCTTTGACATCTATATCAATTAGTATCAGATATTGAACAGTAACTGTTATTTTTCTTCTCCCCAGATAGTATGAGTTTCAGATGGTTTCCTCCTAATATTTTAAAATTGGGGAAACATACATTTGAGGGCTAATGACTGCAAACTGGTAGTTGAGAATAAGATGTACTGTCTTTTGCAGTATGTATACCCTAGAATTTGTATGAGCCCATTCAAAAACATCTTTGTAGCCTTCTGTCTAATTCAACTGGATAATTATAATGGGTGATTATGAAGAATCACAGAGCAAGATACTAGCTTAGAACCTATGAAAGTACAGGTGAAGAAAGAGTATGTTCTGTAAGTTTAGGAGAGCTTATATGAAAAGTAGTCATAACTTTAAACTTTGTTAAAGAGAAGTTAGACTTCTAAAGATAGTATCAGGGAAGAGAGGTAATTGCTCTGGCCTTTGAAAAGCAAGAGTTTAGATAAGGAGTTACAGTTTTCCAGTATATTACTATTTCAGTATAAATGATTATAATATGTGGCTCTCATGTTAAGGCCAGGATTGGGTGTTTTTTTAATCTTGGTACTCAAGGTGCCTAACTGTGGGAAGTATGGAGAGATTGTATGTGGACTGTGCTACACTGCAGAGAAAGGGCCATTTGGAGGATAGAATATGATCCACCTCTGAATAGCCAATTAAGATGTTCTTAGTATTGTTAGTTCTTACTATGTACTCTAAAGAGGTAGAATATGTGTAATATTTATATGTACATGCACATTTAGAATCTTTCTAGAGATTTATAAAGATCAAATGTAATTTTATAAGACAAATTTAACATATAATTACATTTTGCATTTTGAAAAATCACTTCTCTAATAATTAGCATCATGTTTTTTTTTTAAATTTTGGGGTAAAATGTTTTTATTTAAACATTTTAAAATATTAAATATTTGAAATAATATTTTTCATTTTAACTTTTTACATTCATTAGTTTTCTAATTATTTTGCTTTTCACTTATTAAACATTATAGAATATTTTATTATTTTTTTAATGAAGGGTAAGAACTGGAGTAAAACAGAGCTTCTGGCTATAGTACAATGTGTATTTTTGTTAACTTGATTTATACTTGAATTCAAACATCATTTTGATTAGGTGAATTTGTGCTGCTCATTGAACCTAAGATAGTAACACTCTTGCTTTGAAAGAATGTAGGGATGCAGCACATTTTAACTGCAACAGGCTGTACTGTGTACTCGGGAGGGTGATTTTGTGATGAAGGTGAGTTAATGCTTTGTAAATATCATGGATGAGAATGTAAGGCTATGAGGATTTAGACTGGAGAGTATTTTAAAACTCCAAAATGTTCCCCCTGTATTTTAGATTGGTGTTTCTTCTCTGAATTTTTTCCCTTGTAAAAACATCTAGAGCAATATTATGAGGAGGTGCACATTCACAAGATCTCTTTCAGAAAGACTACAAGAAGCTGAAAGGTTGTGTCTTGTTGCACATTTAGAGAATGAAAATGGATGGGGAAGTGAGCCCTTGGCCATCACTGGAGAGATCTTTGAGCTGTTCCCACACAGGGAAGATATTTTGAGATTCAGATCTGTTTCACAAAGGAATGCTGGGCCAGTTCCATACCTTTCAGAGTATATTCTTGACTTAGGTGGAATCTAAATCCAAAATATTTCCTGTCATTTGGTCTATCCCTGCTCTATGACTGAGACTGTGCAACAGTAAGGGTGATTTAGTGTCCTTGGATATAGCATTTAATCCTAACTGAAGTAATTCAGATACCAGAGGGAGTGCTGGCCTCTTGAGAGGAGGATATAGCTCTGATCCATGGATATCATGGCCTGGCTCCATCCCTTAACTCCACTGCTGGGAATGTTTTTGACATTCATTGTACTATAATGTTATCTTCATTTAGTCCTTTCCGAATTAGCTCTTATCGGTCATCTCTTAAAAATAACACAAGATGATATCAGGCTCTTCAGGCCATGTTTTTGATCATTTTAAGGGAACAGAGTAGGAAGTTTCCTTGTGATGAGCACATAATCTTGAGCAAGGATCACTATTTTCCACAGAAAAAAAACTGTCATTTTGAGTAATCTGAAATTTAATGATAATATTCAGTGCAATTAGTTATTACTTGGAAACATATATACAGTGAAACTTCAAGTACCAAGTGTCATGGACCCTGCCATTCTTAAGGTGCTTTAAAATCTTAATTCAGACAAATAGGTAAAGATTTATGTCTGCAGTTGTGAAAACACAACTTGATTAATGAGACTTCAGTAATAATCACCTAAAAGACCACAAGATGGCAGGATTTCTCTAAGAAGTTCAAGTCCTTTAAATCCCTTAAGAATAAGGTGATACAGGAAAATTGAAGTGGCACTTAGTAAAATTAAAGGATGTTTTGAATACTAACAAATGTGACTTAGTGATTCAAAGCAAATAATTGACTGAATTTGAGGAAATAACTTAGAACATTTCTAAAATGTACTTTAATCATTTATTTTTCAGTAGGGAGCATAAGACTATTTAGGACTTGTAACTGCACATTATTCATTCCAACTATCTAAGTAAAGCAAATGGGTGGTTATTATTTATAAAGCAAGTTCTAGAATATATACATTCATGCATGAGCACTAAGGCAGACTGGCTTTCCACGTCTTTAATTCTTTGGCACATTTCAGAGCTTAATCATGAGTCATCAAGAAAGTCACAAAAATGTTCATTGCACAGTATTTTCTAAAGTAGAGAACTGTACAATATATTTTAGACCTTCTTTTTTGAAGAGTTTGAAACAACCTTTTGATATCCCAAACACCTCTTTTTCCCACTAAACTACAGAAAGCTTTGTCCTTGCTAAAGACAAAATGATGGCCAATGCTGTGATGACAGGTGACAGTTTCAGAGTTGTTTGCATATTCCATGAAAAAGGAAATCAGGAATTTGCCTGGTATCTTTATTCAACAAATATTTATTGAATACTTTGATTATGTGTGTCAGTGTTTAAAATGCTTGTTGAGTCTAGTATATCTTCAGCTGAGTAAGAAATTGAAGAGTGATTTCTCTTTAGGTTATTTTAGATCAGTTAGCAGTGTTGTTTCTTTTGTTTATTATTTAGAAATAAGCTGGAATATAGTATTATTTAATTGTATTAACAATTATAAACTGAGAAAGCAAGGGGAGTTGCTTCAGTGATTTATATTTTGAGAAATATTAAATTAATTCTATTCATATATATAAATATATAAATTCATTTTCATCAAACTCTTAAGTTCTAGGCAACTTATTCAGTCATAACTGCTGCTTTTGGTATCTGACTTGAATTCATTTCATTGTGTGCCCAGTGATTGCTCAGATTAAAGTGAATGAGTACTTTAGAAGCTATCAGGGCCTGATCACTTCATGATTATGAAGAGTCATTATTCCTGTAAGTTCACATCTAGGTGGGACTTGACTCCAAAATAACCATTTCTTTTCTGTAATTCCTGTGTGAGTTAGCATGAAAATAATTTCTGACTAAGTTTGTATCTCTTCACTTTTTTTTTTTTTAAGTGTTAGTTATTAAGTAGAGTTCTAGGGAACAGTAAGCATGAAGAGATGTATCTCATGTGCACATAATGGATTAACTGGAAAAGCTTTCTTATGTCTAAAATTTAGGTTTTATGGTGATTCAAGAAAGTTGTGAAGGGTGGGTGATGGTAGAGAAATGGGAATATTTGATAAGAAAAAGAAAGTAATTTTTTTAAGTCATAATCTAGTGCTACTTAAAAATTGGTGATGACCTAAGGAGTTTAATTTTTTTGTGGATGCCATATTATGAGTAAAAATTGAGATGTAGCTAATTATTAGGGGAGAGTGACCAAAAAATTTACCACAGTGGAGGAAGGAACTAGAAAAACAGTTCTACCAGAATTCTGCTGGATCATGAACTCCAAATAAATGTAACTCTTAATAGCTAAGATGTTGAATATTGTCTCTGATCAGTATAAAATTTAACTTGCTATTGAAGAAACATATAGATGCATAAACCATGATGATGACCTTTGTGGAAGCTCATATATGTAGAAACAACTTGCAGACTGAATTAATAGCTGGAGAGAAAGAGTCAAACGTTTTTCCATTCTCAAAATAAATGAATTATCTTCTTCTGATTACAGCATCTTCACAACTATTTCACTGTGACTCTTGGAATTCCTGCCTGGTGTTCTTATGTCTTTTTCATCATAGCAACCTTGGCTTTTGGTCTTTTCATGGGTCTGGTAAGAAGTACTATTTTTTTCCTGTCTTTAAAGACATGGGTTTCAAGGGAAACTAGAAAGCAGCCAAGAAATAAAAAGCACACAAACATCATTTTGTGTGTAATCTAAGTGGTTAAATAGCATACTGCTTTTAATAGCATTTTGAGATATAATGGAAAAATTATTAAATTATTGTCTCCTAATCCTGTCCCTTAAATATTCTGAAGATATGTGCTGCTTATATATGTGCAGTGATGAACGAAGAAATAGAGACCTTACTGGAATTGATAATTTCCAAGACAACCAAGTCAGCTGTGACTTCATATTTTGCTTACTTCATTAAAATACTAGTAATATGGCCAGAGCTGTGAATTTCTTTCTTGGGTGAACAAGAAGATTTTTCTTGTTCATAACCTCCAGTTGGACCTCTAATCCCCACTAGCCACTTATATACACTTTCTGGTTTTCCTAAGATAACCAAATTTTTTTTCTTCTTCCTATTTATGCATATAAGAAATAGGGTTAGGCTAGGGGTGTGGGGGTTAAGAGGATTCATCAGAGATGGAGCAGGGAGCAGAACAAGTGGATCTACTGAAATACACTGCTGAGGGGAGCAGTGGGCGAGAGGTCTCTGTGCCATGTGGATCAGCTCCCTGACCAGGGATTGAACTCTTGCCACTGTGGCTGGTGATAGCTTGATAGTGCTGAGATTTTTACCCCTGAGCCACCAGGGAGGCCCTAAGATAACTGGTTTTATAAGATAATATGAATAAATAAGCATTATTTATAGGATAAAAATAAGATACAAAGTATATCACTATTTTTCTTCGGGTTTGAAAATCAGTATTACTTGGTATCTATGCATTCTAGCTAGGTGTTTCAGGTAAGAGTTGGAATGACAAATTTATTAACTATATAGACAACTAAGAATTTTAGAATGTTTTACTCTTTGATACACTTTTAAAAATATTTACCTACACTTGATCAATTTGATTACATTTTAAACTTAAGACTGGAGTGCACTTGTGCCCTAAGGAGTTTATAGTTTATCAAGGGAGAGAAGTTTGTAGTTTGTACTATAAACTAAGTTTATAATAAGAAAGTGACTCCTACTGGAATCAAGGTTGGAGGTAAAATAAATCAGTCACTGTTTAAAATAACATTTAATTCTTATCACTAATGAGTTTTCTTATAATTGTGTCTTTAACTTATGATACTCTTAAAAATTCTAGACCCTAAAATGTACTTCTGTACACGTGGAGGTTACTCATTAGTGAGAGAAAGCCCTTGTATAGATTAATTTTGCTTGTCCAGAAAGGTATATTTGAAAGGCCAGTATTGTAGGCTGGGCTCATTTTCTTATACCTACATTATTCATCTATTTTTTATGAGTTTTCTGTAGACATTGACTTTGTGACCCCTGTTCTAAAGTAATATTTTCCTATATTATATCACATTTGAAAATTACTAAATTCTTAGTGATGCCCAGGTCATTTTTTAAAGGAATTTGACCAACCTGCTAATTAGTTATATATGGATATATGATTCTAGAAGAAAGTTCTAATATTGAGGCTATTTGGTAATAACTGTCCTATAAATTCACTTTTTCCTCCAGATCTTGGTGATAATATCAGAGTGTTTCTATGTGCCACTTCCAAGGCATTTCTCTGAACGTTCTGGTAAGTATGATAAACTAATGTGATAGTGTTATTTTTAGAATTCTGTTTTGTGCACATGTAAAAAGGATTTTCCCCATTATATTTGCTGGGTTCCCAAACCATCACCACTGCCAATTCCTGAGATAAGTTCTTTAGTTAGATTTGAGCAAAATTAATTTTTCTTTTAGGTTAGGGAATATTTAATTTTTGTAATTGTTTTTTCCCTATCAGTGTATGCCCATAATTAAGGAGTTGACACTCTTTCCTTCATTCAAATCAGAGTGAGAAGAGTGAGAGAGGAACTCACATTTATTGGTCACTACTGTGCCATTAGCCATCCTAAATCTTTTGAAAGCATTCACTCCCAATACTTGTAATGTTCCCTAGTATTTCTGGGACCGAATAACCCTGGGTTTGAATATTTTTAATTCCTATTTTGACACTTTGCATGAAGCTTTGTAATTTTTGAATTTTATATGGGAGTTAAATAAGCATATTTTACTTTTTAGTTCTTGAAGTTTTCAAGGCTTTAGGCTTTCACAGATGAGATTATATGTTCTGTTCCTTAGATTTCTTAAAAGTAAAAGAAATCAATTTAATCTCAACTTAGAGTAAAAAAGGGATTTTTATTATCTCATGTAATTAAAAAGTCCGAGGATGTTTTGATTTCAAGCATAGTGTAAGGGATGTTAGATTTTAATTTCCACGAGACTGATTCAGTTGCTGTCAAGGGCCTCAGTTTACATTTTATCAGTTTAACAATCCTTGTAGAAAGAAAGGTTTCCTCCTAACTCTGGTAAAAACTCCTGGGAAGTATTCTGATTGGCTCATCTTAAGTCACATTTCTGACCCAATCACCATGACCAGTGATTGGAACCTCTACAAGGCACAAAATGCCAAGCATAAAGGCACCTTTGTCCTCCATGCCTACATGTTCTGCCAAAGTCAACATGATGAGTGAAATCTTCAGAGGGACTGAGAAGCCTTAGATAGGGCTAGGACTCTAACGAGACAACTGTCCCATGTGATAACAGAGCTTCAGAGTGGAGAGAACTGTCACTGCAGCATTGTTTCATTTTACATCTAATCGTACTCAGTTTGTTTCAGAATGACCATTGACTATTTAGAGAAGGTTCTCCTCTCTTCCCTTCACAGAGCCCAGTCGAAGGTCAGAGGAGGCTCATAGGGCTGAACACTTGCAGGATGCAGAGGAGGAAAAAGATGATTCAAATGAAGATGAAAACAAAGACAGCCTTGTAGATGATGAAGAAGAGAAAGAAGACCTTGGCGATGAGGATGAAGCAGAGGAAGAAGAGGAGGAGGATAGCACTACTACTGGTGTAGATGAGGAGAGGAGAGATACCAAGGTCCAAGGGCCCCTGAGAGAGGCCCAGAAGGAGGTAGAACTTGATGAGACTGAAGATGTCCCTGAGCAGCCCTCTTCAGCTGACAAAAAAACTCCAGGAGACACATTGAGGCAGCGCAAAAGTCAGCATGCTGATAAGGGGCCATAGTTTTAATGACGGTATTTCCAAGAATACAGACCAGAGGAGTATCTCAGATTCCCTCTGATTTGCAGTTTAAACCAAATCCTTACTTTTTCCTGAGTGAGTTAGCTTCTCTTAAAAAAAACAACAATCTCTAGTCATGTGTTCTCATGGCATTAAGCCTCATGTATATAAATAAAACTTTCAGGCATGACAATCAGGATACAGAAAAATAAACATGGTGTTCAAATCTGTTTGAGGACTTAGATTGGTATAAGTTCATTTACTTAGGGCTAGAGAGTCTCCATCAGATCAAGGAACCCTCTGCACTCAGTCAGTACATTCATTGGCAAGGCTGTAGGCCATCAGATGCAGACAAAGCATCCTGAGCGTCACAAGATAAAGTTGAAATCTTGCCTCTCAGGAGAGATACTTAATTTTATCAAACTGTAAGAAACATCACGTGCCATAGGAACACTTTTTCAGAGATAGAACTTGAGAAGACTCTGGACACTTATTTTAGAAAGGAGCTTGAAAGTCATCCCATCCCTCCAGATCTCCTTTTATTTTACCTTGAATTTTTCTAACTTTCGCGTTGGGCCTACAGTCTCCCCTCACTCTTCACCACATTTCCTTAGTGAGAGGGCTCAGACAGCAGCTGACTCTTGACATCAGTTGCATTTATTTTGATTTAAAGATTTAAAAATCAAGAACCACAACTCATGAAATCTTGACTGCCAGGCATCTAAAATGAAATATTGTAACCTTTGGAGATTAAAAAGGAAGGAGGGATTTTATAGGAGGAACTTTTGTTGTTGTTTTTTGCCAAAATGTAATTTTTTTCAAAAGGTTCCTGCTACATTATTATTTTTGAAGCCAGAAGTTCTAAGTTTTTCCTTCACAAGTTTGTCATATAAAGAAAACTTGAATACTGTGTTATTTGGTTACTATCTCAAGGGGATCCCTGGCTCTTGAATCACTTTAATAATAACTAAAAAAACATTTCTGTTTTCTTTCAGTAATGTGCTTTTGGTGAAAGAAAAATGGAAGTGAATATATCTGGAAATGAAAGATTTTGTTTCGTTTCCTTCTTCCTTAATCTTGTAAAGAATTGTATCACTGTAAATCTCTCAATACTCAATCTACCAAAAGTACCCTAGAGGCTCAGTTTCTTCTTAAAAATTCATCCATCTACTTTGACCTCATCTGATTTATGTCTTAGAATAAATTCACAAAATTAGATTCCAAACTTATGAAAGATGCCTAAAGTTAATCCTATATCCCTTGAGTCTAGACAGAATAACTAGTATAGGTTTATGAAATTCCAAAAGTTTCTCTCATCTTTTAAAAAAATATGTTTATTTTAAAAAAATAAACATCTCTGGATGTTTAGATAACCCTTTCCTTATATTAACTTTGAACAGCAGCTCACTGAGAGAGTGGGAATTTTTGAAACTCTCTATGCTTGTGTGGTTGAATGGGCCTATTGGAAGCTTTGCACAAAGGGAGTTTTTATTCTGACAGAATCCCAGTTTTAAAGATAGTTTATATTTCATCTTTTCTACCTAGTTACCTGATAGTCTTATCCCCCAGTATGCTGAGATTAATTAAAAATTGCAGGTAGTTTTTCTCTTCAGACAACATAACCTCAAATTTTGAGGCCATCACAGTTTTGACTAAGAGAACCTTGGTAGGTGCCTTGATAGGTGCCAGTTTCCTAGCCGTCTCACCACATAGGTCTCTGGCACACCCTTACCCAAGAACCAGGGTTTTGATGGTTGCAGTGCCATCTCCCTGATACTGGGAAACTTCTGGATCAGAGAGAAACTGGACACTACCTTCCTCTCATTGCATTTTTCTCACAATCAGTTGAAGCAAAGTTTTCAAAAGTCATTAAGCTCAAGTTCAGAGTTATGGGATCAGAAAAGTTTCATTATTTGACTTTGGCTTACCCACCCACCTTCCCCTGCAGTATTAAGACATTGTGTGTGTAAATGGCATACATATTTGACCAGAGCGAAAGAAATAAAATCTAGTTGGCTTTTTATAAATGTAAGGCCAGTTTCCAATTGGGCACCAAATAGTACCTAATTATGTAATAAGAAAAATAAATGTATTTCCTTTCTCATTAATATTTAAAAAAAAAATTGGAGGGGAGAAAAATTTTTGGAGAAGTGGGTCCATTAAAAGCTTAAGTGTCTGGCTATGCAAACCATTTTCCCTGTTTTTTAACATCCTGGCAAAAAGGTGGGGTTAGTTTTTACTAAATGGTGCACATCTAATTTAATTTCTTTCCACTTAAGGCCCTTAGGTTTATTTTCAATATTTATGAATGAAAGGAAAAAAGGCAGTCTAAAATAATTTAAAATTAGATAAACATTTAAAAAAATTTTATGAATTTTTCCAATTGATATATTTAATTCAGAAGTCAAGTGCATGGAAACATGATTTTGATTTTAAAAAATACACTAACAGGCATCCTGATATTGCAGTATTAGTTATTTTATTTTAAAATAATCTATAAATAAAAATTGGGTGAAGTAAATAAAAGTAACCTTGGCTTTTGGAATGAGGGTGCAGTGCTTTGTGCGTGAGTAGCTGAAACAGCATACCTTTTCATTTACTGGGAAAGTTTGAAACTTCACACTCCTTTTCCTTAGTTTCTTTTTAATATTCATCCCTTACTAGATCTGCTGAAGCATACATATCAACTTATTTAGTGATCTCACTGATGCAACATACAGGTAGTTTCACTTCTCTTTCCCTGTGAAATACAAACATGGGGTTAGAGACAGGACTCTTTCAGTTTTGCAGAGCTTTGCACTGCATAGGTGCCTATTTCCTACCAGATCTCATGCACGTGGTCCCTGTCAGCCACAGGCCTCTTTATATAAAGAAATTCATAGTAGTGTAGTAAAAAGCAAACAAACTCTAGGCAGGTTGGCTTTTCACAGTGGATCAAGACAACTTTTCCATTTTTATTGCCAAAACCCCTTGTTGATAGCTCTGGTGTTGGTGTGCCATATGATTTGGGTTTCTATATGTCTGTAGTACTTGTATCCTGTAATAATACTTTTGAGGTACATGATAACATTGTCTCTGAAGGCAAGTACTTAGCGTGTGAGTTTTTATTATCAAGTCCTCAAGAGTGCAGTCTTTGTGTTGATTTATAGGATGGAGAAAATTTAAAGAATCCCCAAAAATGTGAATAAGGTACACCTGAGATTTCAGCATAATCCATGGATTGGTGGGAAGTGAAAGAGAGCTGATCTATTAGCAAATGGATATCAATAATTTGTGTTCTTCATCTCAGTGTTGTTATTTCTGCCAGTATTATAAATATGTGGTTGACCCATCCTGTCAAATACAACATTTTGGAAAGTGGCTGTAAATTTTTTGTGCCAACAGAAAAGTTCCTTTCTGTTTAGTAGCTCTTTACCTCAGTCCTATGATTTGTTCCTCTTGAGAACATTGTAACTTGTCTTGAAAAGCCAACTGTGGTGTTATGTAGTCTGGTGAACAATGACAAGACAACTTTTTTGAACATTGATCCTGAACCTTTGAGATTTGATTGAAAAACCTTTAAATGTTTCATACCAGAACATGACCTTCAGATGGCTTATTCTCAGTAAAATTTCATGTGAACTGTGATGTTGTGTATGTGTAACTCATACAACTTTGACATGTTTCAGTGTAGTTTAATCATATTTGTTACTAAGTAGCTTCTTCGTGCAATTGCAAATTTTATATTAAAATATTGTTTATTCATATTGTAATGCATTGAAATTTGTCTCTGTAATAGTCTTAATTATTTAATCCACTGATAGAATTATTTTTCTTTTTTTTTTTTTAAAGATTTATTTATTTATGCATACAAGCACAGGGGTACAGGTCAGAAGTGTGGGGGGTGAGAGGATTCACCACAGAGAGC
>JAGFMF010011643.1:6057013-6083819 GCA_019455555.1 Galemys pyrenaicus | reverse complement strand
AGTACACTGCTGAGGGGAGCAGCGGGCACAGCAGGAGAGGTCTGCCACACCATGTGGGTCCCCCCCTGGCCGGCAGCAGGGATTGAACTCGTGCTGCAGCGGCTGTGGTTTGCTTCATAGTGTGTTGCTTAACCCACTGCGCCACCAGGGAGGCCCAGAATTATTTTTCTCTTCATCTTTATATTTTGGCTTCCTCAAATAGCATCTGCAACAACTGCAACTGGAAATCAAGATTTGAGTTTGAAGCAGTACATTGCCTAAATTAGAAATCACCTTATCACAAATTGTGCCTACTCCTTGTTTTCATTTTGTTATAAATTTTCATTTGAATCAAAACCTAATGATAGTGATAACTAAGTAAAACAAAACTGTGTTGCTTTTCATGTATTTTCACAAAAGTCATTTGCCCAGAAACTGAAAAATTTTCCCTTGGCTCATCCTTCATTCAGTATCTTTGTTTTCGTTCTCTGTTTCTTTTGACTTCTCTTTGACTATATGAAACCAAACCACGTGTCTTTTAGCATCTCTGAAAATGCAGAAAACCAAGGCCATATCTAAAGATCTAAGCGCTCCTTGTCACAGCCCATTGTGCTATAAAATCTCATGGCACTCACTCTCAGGTCTCCCTCTGTAAATTGGATTTTTCACTTTTGAAGTAAGGTCAGCACCGTACAGAAAGAAGACCATGCTTAAACTTTCATACCACCAAGTCTTTCTCTCAGAATTTAACTCAGAATGCTTACTGTCTAAACAAAGAGAAATACCTGTTTTGTGGTATCTCAGCCTACATGAACTTGATTATACATTCTTGGTGGCTAGCAAAACCAGCAGCTTTTAAAGCCCACAATCCCTGAATTGCAAAATGAAGTTCTCTCCTTTAGTCCAATCTGAAAGGGTTTTTAGAAGTATCCCATAAGAATAGGAATTCTTCCTTAGAACATGTGATTTAATATCTAATTCTATTACAGATAGAACATCTGTATTAATTTGTTAACATAAACTTAATCTCAAGGGCTTTAAGAACAAGAATTTTATTTTTCGACTCAGCCCACATCAGTAGTAACTCTAATTTCATGGATTTTTCTCGAATGCAGTTCAAATGAGGCTTTGCTGCCTAATGTGGATTTTAAAGGTAGATAGCTAGTTTTGTTCAAACCAGTCAGGAGAGGAAAGTGCATGGAGAAGCTTTCCTGGGAGATTTTAAAGCTCAGCTGCCAAGAGACACTCAGCATTATTTCTATTCACATTCCTAATGAGAAGACTTAATGACAGGATCATATCTAACCAAGAGAGAGGTGTGGGGATATGTGCTGCTGAAAGTAACATCTTCGCTACAATGACTGTGTCACCTACCTTTGTACCTTAGTGCCTTCAAAGAATAATTTCCTGAGGACTGTTACATTGTGAATGCACGCATGGCAGGAGAGGGGACTATATGGAGCCAATGCTGCTAGTCTTCCACCTGGACTTTGCTATTGGCATTCAAGGTAACAGAGTTTCAAGCCTTAAGTGGTATATTCTCATAGTGTTTATATTTCATTTTGGAAGATGGACATTAACAAGTGAAATAAATTACAAATGGAAAAGTTAAGAGATGTGTGAATTTATAGAAAAGGACCTGCTCTAAGCTGGGATTTTAGATGTGACCAGGAGAACATGATTAGGGGTTGTGAGGCTGAAGCAAAGTTGAATTTGGGACCCTTCAGACGTACGGAACTAGTCTTAAAGCTGTTATGTATAGAAAAACAGTATTAGCATTTACTTCAGTGGATAGTTTGCTGAGCCAGTAGAGTTCCGAGCCTTATTTTCATTTTGTATGAAGTGATGGCAGTTTCTTATTAATCTTCACATGAACTTTTTCTCCTGTTTTAATATCTTCTACTGAATTGTCTATTCAATAGATATTGATTCAATAGATATTCTAATTTCTAATCAATATATATACCAATTCTTAAAACTTCCTAAGTGAGATTTCAGTTGAAAAAAGTATGTTTAATCATATTAACCCAAATTTACACTTTAGAAGGACATGCCTTCAAAATATGTTGTCACTGGTTTAGCATATAATTCCTAAAATTACTCATTGTATTTAGTTGGTAAAGACCATAGGATCAACCCAGAGTATAATTGTGCATCAAAGAGAAGATCTTCTGGGTTCAAAAAATTAGAGCTCTCACTATAATTTTTTTTGTCCTTTAAATTTTAGCTCCAGTGCAATAAATTGTAAACACTAGTCTCAGTTGAATAAATAGTCTTAGATATCAGAAGTTAGGGGTTCATAATGGGTTTTTACCTATTTTGATTAATAACATTATTATACAGAGTATTCTAAGACTTTTCATAGTTCTGATTGTTCTATAGGTGGGAACCAGCTTTGGGCAAAGCTATCTAGATATATTATGGTACCAATTTATTTGACCCTCCTCCAGAAGCTTTAGATTCTGAGAATGTAAGAATTCCCTTCTAACAGAGAAATTTGTTCTTTTAATTGGCATAAAATCAGTTGATTTTTTTCTTCTATGCTTTTTAACATATATGAATATTATTTCCATTTGTATTAAAACTATAGATCTGTTTTCATAGCAGAAGGACAAGCAAGTCCCCTACTCTGGGAGTATAACACAATCCTAGTGACAGATTAAAGTACTTGCCTCAAGAAATAGTTAAGCCCATCACTTTTCCTTGAGCATGGAGAACCATGTCATTCATAACATGCAATTTTATGCAAAATGGTGATTTAAAGGCAAAGCATGACCAGGTTAGAAGAGATTTAGTGTATATTGCTCCAAAAAGGTTTACATGTTTGTTCTTTAAAAGGCTAGTGATGTGAACTCTGACTTTCCAAAATTTATATAGCAAGCAATTTTGTAAAATAAAAAATTTGGAAACCCTCCCACTACAAATCTTAGAAATGTTGACGAAAATGTAATTGAGATATTTAAAAGATAGTGCTGACCAAAGAAGAAAGAAAAATTCGTAGGAGCAAAAGACCTTGAGGCAACTGAATGACCTGATACACTGCCCCCATTAGTGGTAATGATGGTGGTGGTAAGGGGTGTTGATGTAGTTGATGGAGGTAATCACAGTGTGTGTATTTTGTTGGCCACATAGAAAGCAAGGTCTTGACTGTACTATATAGAAAGGTGGGAAGTTGAAAATGAGACTGCATGAAACATCTAGCTACATAATCTTAAAGAATTATTTGCTTATTAGCACATGGAAGATAAAACTTACTTAGGTCTATATGCTGAAAAACAATAGATTTCTCTGAGTCATCTAACCATGGTTTTAACATTTATAAATTGATATTTGAATTTATACTATCTTCATAACCTCAAAAGGTCCCAAGCAGTTTTACTAGCCAAGTATGTATAACAACAGAGCTCTTGAAAACAGCCCAACCTGGCACAGATTCTCACAGAAAAACCCTTACTTAAGATGAATTCTCAATCTAAAATTACCAAGTATACCAGGAAACTTTCACCAGACAGTAGTACTAAGGTTGTTCTAATCCTTTTTATTGGTATGTATTTCATTGTAGGAATATACAACACATTGTTTATCAATTCTATTATTAGTTGACTTACAGAGTATTTCCAGGTCTTGGCTGTTCTTTTGAATCTTTTGGTTATGAGACATTCCCAGGCTACTTTACCAATAAACTTTGGTAGTTTTGGTAGAAATACCAGGATGTTAGAAATCCCTCAGGATTATCCAATATTTGTTCTTGTATCACTAGAAAGCAACATATATCATCTTTGCACAAAGATGCCTGAGAAAACACTGGATCAGGTCTTCCTGGGGTTGAATCCCAAGTCCACCATTTGTCAGTGGTGCCTTACCTTTTCAGTGGAAATAGTATGGATTTTCATATCCCATAATGAATAGATATACAATTTTAACCAATCCAATGAGTCAAGGTAGAAAATTAGCTTTAAGTAAATAGATAAGTAAATGTGAATGTTAAGATGTTAATATATGAGAGAGAGAGAGAGAGAGAGAGAGAGAGAGAGAGCACATGCACATATGCGTGCATGCTCTTGAAAACATACATTACTTATAAGGATCTAGTGTACACAAATAGTGAAGGATTACCAGGTCAGGAATGTGATCTTAGTGTGGGGGTTCTTTTCTCCTGAGGACATTTTTGCTGTTTTTAGGAGTGAGGATGGAGTGTGTGTTGAGAAGCAGAGTGATGTATTTGAAAGCCTTGAGCTTTGTCCAGCTGAAGGGATAGTTATTGGCTAATATGGAAGGACCTAAGAACGTTGTTCGGGTTGGGTCTCTGAAAAGACATAAGCCAGATATAAGAATGAACTAGAAGTAGGCAGGTCTTCAGAGCACAGCCTTGATCTTTACAGTTTGTAAAGACAAGATGAAGTAATTCTGGCACCAATATAAATGCTGGAAGGAAGTAAATTGACAATGTATGGGTTCTTAAATTGAGTGGTGTGTTCTCTTGCCCTTTTTTTAACCATGCTAGAAGGTAGGATTCCTTGGTTTAATTAACTCCTGGGGGCTCCTATAAACCTGTGTTTATGGATTATTTGCATTCAAAGTATTACAGGGCAGGGAGAGGAGCACCTAGAAGCCCTAAGTTTGCCCTCTCTGAATGGGTTCTGCCATCCGCCGCATTAAGACAAACATACAAAACCTTTAATGGAAAGGAACTTTAATGCAACTAGGGTACAATAAAAAGAACAAAGAATATAGTTATGGGCCTCCCTGGTGGCGCAGTGGGTTGAGCAACGCACTGTGAAGCAAACAGCAGCCACTGCAGCACAAGTTCGATCCCTGCTGCCGGCCAGGGAGGGGACCCACATGGTGTGGCAGACCTCTCCTGCTGTGCCCGCTGCTGCCCTCAGCAGTGTGCTTCTGTTGATCTGCCTGTTCTGTTCCCCGCTCTCTGTGGTGAATCCTCTCACCCCCCACCTCTGGCCTGTACCCCAGTGTTTGTATGCATAAATAAATAAATCTTAAAAAAAAAACAAAACAAAACAAAAAAACAAAGAATATAGTTATTAAGTTAAGCATCCAAAGTTACCCATCTCCTTGAGGGTAAAAGTCCAGCCAAATAGGATTGGCCCAAAGCAAGGCCTAAAAACCTGGCACATATCTAAAGGACCTTTCAGTAGAAACCCATAGAAAAGGGTCAGAAAGAGTCAGACAAATCTGGGAGGAAAAGAGCAAAATTAAAATCAAGATGAAGGCTGCCATGCTAACCTCCCCAGGGTCTCTCACCCACATCTGTTCTAACCAGTCCAAGACCAAAAAGCAAGCACAGTTTCTTCACATGTCCCTCTGCTCCACGTGCCTCCTCCAGGTCTCCTTGCTGTTCTCCATCTTCCTTTCTTCCTCCTCTCTTCTCTGCAGAAATCTTTTTCTCCTCAGCTCCACCCACTTAGGGCAGAACCAGGATTTTGGGAACTTCCCCTTTTCCTGGGACCACCCTGTTACAAAAGGACTATAACTTAGCAGTTGAAAGTAAATGTTGATTTCCTTTTAACTATTCTTTTTACTTTCTTCCTCTCTCTTTTAGTCCCCAAAACAACCCCTTCCTTAAGTCAGCACTATTCCTTCTCCTCATTCTTATTATTTAGTCTATCCCTGAAAAATTCTGTACCTTGTGATCAAAGTGTGAGCATTAATCATTCTCTTTCCTCCAGTATTTTCCTCATACCTTCCTTCTGGCTCTCCTTTTTTTCCCCTCTCATGTTTACTTCTGGGCAATGATTCTTCACAGATCTTTTCTGATAGGTAACCCATCTCAATCTATAAAGTTCCTCTTACTGTACAATTATATAACAGACCTGGAAAATAATACCAAAATGACATTGCCAGAATTCTTGAGGTGTGAGAGAGGCCAATGGATATCCATGTTTCAAAAGAAATTGTGTCCATGTGCATATTACACTTTCCATCTCCTTCCCAAATTCTCTGGTTTATTCTAGACAAATAAAAATCCCTGTTAGGTAGCTGATGGGAGGAACTGTCACGTTCAGCTGCTTCTGTGATCATTTTCTTTTTTGCTCACAGTGCTTAATTGTTTATCAAGAGAAATTATTCCTTAATCCAAACATTCATGTTTCATAGTTCAGGAATGCAATTCACTGACAAGTCAAGCCTAAGAAATACTTTACGTTTTTAAACTCACATAACACTGATAGATAGATAGCCTTCCTCATTTCCTCAAAATCTTTCGTGGACTCATAATTTCTGTAGAAATCTGCATATGCCTTCTTCGTTGCTTCAGTCGCAGCAAACTTAATGAAAGCTTTAACAATATGAATTGCAGATACTTGGCCAGGAGGCCTGAGGTTTTGACAAAGCACTGGAAGTCATGGTAATTATTCTCATCAATAGGGACATCCTTTCGCACTGAAGATGAAATGGAGAGACTCTGCAGTATCATTTTCTTCCTCCAAACACTGGGCGCAGAGTTTGGAAAAATCCCATGAGATTTAGCATTTAATTCCTTCCCACTCCCAAAGAGAATCCCTACTTGAGCCCCCTTTCCTATTTCTATGAAAGATGACTCATCTTTCATAGGTGAGGTATCTACTTTCATCAGTAGATGCTCATCTTTTGCACAACAGAAGGAAACATCAGCCATGTCCAGTCCTCCAATTTGATCAGGCAGGCTGAAGGTGGTCCCTACTTGGACCCACCCATGCTGGGTTCTTTCAAATCTCCTTTCATTCCAGGAAACCTACTTGCCCTGAAGCAAATTGGTGCCCAATCTGCAAGAATTGCTTCTTGGGGCTTCTGATTGTGATTTGGGTCCTATTTATGCTCACCTGAGAAGATTTCAATAAGATCCTTGCTATCATTTCCCTAAATCTGTTCAAGGCCTCTGGCATGAGCCTCATTAGATGATCCTGAAAGCCATTATAACCCATTCTTCTTTCCTCCTCATCTTATGTGTGCTTCACCAATAGTGAGAATTCTTGAGACTTACTTTGGAATTAAAACCCAGCAAATCATAACCCACTCACCTGCTTGCTCAAACCTGCAGCCTTGCCAAGCCTCATTCCATCATCTCTGGCAGACAGTCCACCTTAGGAAGTCTCCCGACTACTTGATTCTTATGGGAACATCCTTAAAAACCATCCATATCATTAATGACAGTTTTTCTAGTTTTAACTTCATAAGTTACCTCAGCTGCTAGGTGTTAAATTCAGGCATCTCTTTATTTTTGTGTTTGTGCATCTTTGTGTCATTTGGTGGAATGTTTAAATCATAACTTGGTTTTTTATTTGACCCTTCTTTGGCATGGCATTTTCCACAGATTTCTCATTTCTGGGAGCTATTATTCTGTTCCACTGGTTTCAAGGTCTGCTTGGTTGACTTCCACGGTAGCAGTCACACTGTCTAGAATGAATCTTTTCACCACCAAGGAAAGAAGGCATCAGTTTTTGATTGTTCCGGGAAGACACATAGACCTTTATTTCTTGAGAAAGGAAAATGATTTCTTGAGAAGCTGGATGTCCACTGAAACTGTTGTAAACCTAAGGTCCAGTTAATAAATTCACTAGATAAGTTTTTCCTTTAAAGACGACCTCCACTTAATGCACTGTATTTCCTTCATAAGTCTGAATTTTAAAATTGGAACTATTCCTTTCCCATCACACCCTCATTCCTCAGTTACAGTTTCCATTTCAGCAAAGCCTCAACCACACTGCTCTGATTTTCTGGAGTTGTTCAATAACCTATTCTTGAGCTCCACTTCTTTATTTCTTTGTTTTAAGAGCCTTCATACCAAAAATACAATATTGTCTCATGATAATTCACAGTGCAGTTGGATAGCACATCATAAATCCAAAGACCTGAAGAGTCACTCCCAAAACATAATCCATCTAAACACAGTGACTACAGCGTTCAGTCTTTCCAGTCAACATGACCCAGCCCAGGAAACAGAAACATAAATATTTAAGTCTATCTCTGTAAAAGTACTCAAGAAAACCTTCATTATTGGAATAACGTTTCTTAAAAGTGTCACCCCATTTCTTTTATTCTTCTATCTCACACATGGGTACCTGGGACTACCTTCCATGTATTTTTTTTCTTCTATGTTCCCCATGAACTTCTCCCAAAACTCCTTTTGTATAAGCACTTGCTGTTTTCCTTTTCGTTTTATGTCCCTTTTTCACTCCTTTCACAAATCTTTTCTGCCACAAGTTGTTTTTCCCTTTATTTTGTTCCCTCCTGAATTTATATAATAAGGTCTAAGAGAAGGAGGACAAAGGAAGAAACAGAAAAAAAAAAATAACCAACAACTAGGTTCTTCCTTACTGGGGGCAATCACAAATTCTCATAAGTTAATATATTGCTTCTGTCACATTATAATAATAATCAATAGTTAAATTACAGCTGATATAATTTGTTACATTTATGGGCTATGCTTGTACCCATCACTTCTCTCCTCCTCCTCTTTTCCTTTTTGAGTTTGAGTCTTCAATCTAAAACTGGAAGTAATATAACTGCTCCTTCATCCTTCTCCAACATTTGCTTAAAGAAATTTTCACATTTGTGTGAAAGGTAACATATGAGTTTCCATGTTAGTGATATTAACTTCATTCAGATTTTTGCTTGCCCAGAAGTAAATTAACCTTGAACGTGTAAAAAAGGAAAACCTCACATTTGCTGCTTCCTCATAGAAAGAATTTTCTTTCTGCCTCTCTTTGCCTCCATGTCACCAACAAAGAGTACGCAATGGCTAATGTTTGATTTTTCTAGGGGACTACTAGTAATGTCAGCTTTATACCACTGTCAACTTAAGGAAAAAAACCATCAGAGTAAGCATTATTTTTTGTTTTCTTTTAGAAAAAATAGTGCCAATAGGAAATCAGAATTTATTGTAGAAATTTGCAAAAATAACTGATTTTTCAGAACTATAAATTCTCAAGATAAAATTCAATAAAGTCTTGACATAACTTGATAAACACAGAAGGATGAGAATTCCTGTAATAATTTCTAAAACGTATATTGCAGCATCATTTGATAAAAGGAAGACAAACTGAAAGACTGGAGTATGTTTTATTTTATAGGAATAGTCATGACATAATAATCTGTGAAATCTTTTCAAATTTGATTCCTGAAACAACTCAGCATTTCTTGATAAAAACTTAAATACCAGATACATATATAACTACTTCAAAGGTTCTCAAACATTCTCTCATAATCTCCTTTAGATATGAAAATATCTTTTCAAGGATGAAAAATTAATACTCTGAGTTTTTTTCTGTTATGGAACCCAATTAGAAGTTACTATTTAACTTGGAAGTTTAATACCTATTGAGGAGATTGCCTTTGAAATATGTTTTGTGAAAATTCTGAATTTAACAAGGGATTTTGATTAGTTATTACATATCCTTCTTTCATTTGTAATCCTGCTTATTTGTGTTTTCTCCTGTTTTTCCTTCATTAGCCTGGCTAGAGGTTTATCTATTTTGTTTACTTTTTCAAAGAACCAACTTTTGGTTTCATTAATCTTTTGGATTGTTTTCTTGATTTCTAATTCATTTATTTCTGCTTTAATTTTTATGATTTCTTCTACTGGTTTTTGGATCTTTTTGTTGCTCTTTTTCAAGATCTTTAAGGTGTGAGACTATATTGTTTCTTTGAGTTTTTTCTTTTTTGTTGATGTGGGCCTGGATTGTTATAAACTTACCTCTTAGTACTGCTTTTGCTGCATCCCATACATTTTGGAATGATGTGTCCTCATCAGTTCAAAGTATTTTTTAATTTCCTCTATAATTCATTGTTCTTCCAGTAGTGTTGGTTTCAAACTCCATGTTGTAGGTGGGTTTCTTGTTTTCTTTTTGTGATTTATTTCTAATTTGATACCTTTGTGATTGGTGAATATAGTTGGAATGATTTTGACCTTACTGAATCTGTTGATGTTGGTCTTGTGGCCCAATATATGATCAATTCTGGAGTATGTTCCATGTGCACTTGAAAAGAAAGTGTAATCTGACATTTTTGGGTATAGGGTTCTATAGATGTCCGTTAAGTTCATGAGTTCTAGGTCTTTTTTGAGGGCTCTAGTCTCTTTGTTTATTTTTTGTCTTGTTGATCTGTACATTGGTGAGAGTGGGGTGTTGAAGTCTCCTACTATATAGGTGCTTTCTTTAATGTTTTCTTTTAGAGTTGATAGTAATTGTCTGATATATTTTGTTGCTCCTTCATTTGGAGCATATATGCTGATGAGTGTTATATCTTCTTGAAATACTGTGCCCTTAACCATTATATAGTACCCTTCTTTGTCTTTTTTTACCTTTTTTTATTTTAAAGTATATCTTGTCTGATATAAGTATGGCTGTTCCTGCTTTCTTTTTTGGTTCATTGGCTTGTAGGACTGTTTTCCAGCCTTTTACTTTCAATCTATGCTTATCTTTTGTGTTTAAATGTGTTTCCTGAAGATAGCAGAAGGTTGGATTGTGTTTTTTAAACCAGCCTGCTACTCTGTATCTTTTTATTGCTGAGTTTAGTCATTTACATTTAAAGTAAAATAGTTATGCTGGCATCTGTGTTCGCCATTTTGTCTTTTTGTGTTATGTTTTCCCTTGTCTTATACTGTTCCTCTTTTTCATTCTTCTAATGGTTTTGGCTTTAGAGCTTGTTGTAGAATTTTTTGAAGAGGAGGTTTGGTGATGCTGAATTTCTGGAGTTTCTGTTTGTCTGGGAAAGTCCATATTTTTTCTTCATATATGAAGGAAAACTTTGCTGGATACATAACTCATGGTTGGCATTTGTTGTCTTGAAGTTTTTTAATATATCCTTCCACTCCCTCCTTTCTTGTATAGTGTCATTTGAGAAGTCTGATGTTAGCCTGATAGGTTATCTGTTTATTTACCCTTGACAGCTTCATTATTTTTTCCTTGTCTTGTATTCTCGGTAGTTTTACTATTATGTGTCTAACTGTATTTCTTTTTCTAACATAGAAATTTGGGGTATGTCTTGCTTCTTGTATTTCTAACTTCATTTCATCTTTTAAGCTTGGGAAATTATCCTATTATCTCTTTGAATATATTATCATTTCCCTTATTGTTTTCAATTTCTAGGACTCCTATAACTCTTATATTACTTTTCTTGATTGTGTCTGAGAGTTCTCGAAGTGTGACCTCATTTTTTGACTTTGGATTTCTTTTTTTTTTTTCTGTTTTGATTCTTTTTGTTTGAGTCTTCTATAGAACTAATTCGCTCTTCCATCACATCCAATCTGCTTCCCATGTATTTTTTTTAACCTTCCTGCAAGTCTTACACTGTCTTTTTTAATGACTGGTTCTCCTTTTCCAGATCATTGATTCTTTTTAACATACCGGTCATTTTTTCAATCATGTTAGTTCTGAAATCTTCTTCTGTTAGGCTGGACATTCTTTCTAGGTCATTGTTGAGTTCTTGTATTTGGCTTTCTTTTTGTATTGTATTTTTCTCTTGTGGGCTTGCTTGGTTAGTTGTGGTTTTTCGTCTTTCTGATGTCTGCTTTCTAATTTGTTGGGACACTATGTTGCTTGTATTGGCAGAGACATCTCTTTGGGTGTTCCTTTGGGATATCATATATCCCATGTGTTGTAAAAAAGTGTCTTAAAGGTGATGTGAGCACCATCTTTAGAGTCATAACCCTTAAACTCTACTTTGACTTGCCCACAGCTTGTGTGATGTCATACAAATCACTCTACCCTTCCTAGTGAGAATCCATACTACCCATATAGCTTACCCTCTATATTAACATGATTTTACACTTCCCCTGTGTTCATGAGCTTAACTAATTGTGGAACTACTTGCCCACAAGGGACCCTGAGAAATCTGTCTTTGGGAGACAAAGCGTGGGCATTTCAAACCTCCTCAAGTGATTTTTAACACATAGCTGAGGATTAAGGAACACAAAACTACAATATCCCTTTGGACTAGAAACAATAATATAGCTGATATTACTGAGTGATTATATTTGAAGCAATTATCTAAGAGGTTAGGTTTGAATTCAAGGGAGTGTTAGTTTATAGCTTGTGCTCTCAATAATGACTTTATTGCATCTATAAGGAATTCATTCATTAAGAAATATCTAGTCCAAACTATTTACAGTGAAGTCAATTACATTCCTTCATTACATAATACTTCCTACTGACATACATTAGAGGCAAATCTAAAGATATGAAATAAATACCTCATACATTTATCACTTAAAGAGAAATTCAGAGATCCTAACTTAATAATAATTGGGCTTTTGAAAAAAATCATTTTATTAGACTTGTTAAGGTTTTAGAGTGAAGGAGTGACTCATTTTAAGACAGTTGACTCCTGATAATCTAGATATGTAAATGCACTAATGGAAAGTACCCAATCAAAATCATGCAGTGTTCATTGTCTTTGAGTAGTAATTCATTGTGTGTACATTTAATGAGGGTTTCATTTCTAAAATCTCAATATTTCAGGACAGTCACTATGACAAGTGAGATATCCCTGAGGATGAAGCTTCAAATGTACAGCAGAAATAAACAGGGTCTTGCCTCTCTGTGTTAGCATGTGACTAAGAGGTACCCTGGGAATCCCAACCTTGCACGCTCAAAGGGATTCTGCCATCTGCCATATAAAGACAAGGCAAACTCTTAATGAATTAATGTGTACAGAAGGGAAGAAAAGAAAGGATATTCCTAAGAATAGTTTCCTAATTAAACAGACAAAATGACCTGCCCCTTAGTGGACCAAGTGCCCAGCCAAACAGGGTTGGCCCAAATGAAGCAGGGCCACTGAGACCCAAAAGTTTGCCACATGTCTCAGGCACCCTTTTGTGGCAAATAGCAATAAAGGGTAAGGCAAGTCTGGGGCAGAAGAAAAAAAATAAAAACTTAAATCAAGATAATGGCTGCCATTTGCTCTGACGAGGATAGCCTTCCCAAGTGTTTCTCATCCACGTGTCTCTTTTAAGGATCTCTGTATTTTATGTCTTTCTTCCACATGCATCCTCCAACCAATCCCTGGTTGCAAATCAAAGTCACATAAACAAAAGATCACTTGCTTTCCCTGTTATAAAGTTTTACCTAGTCCCTCAGCATCACTCCTAGTTCTGCATATAAGTGGGGTAGAGAATATGGTAATTCCCTTAACATCTTTGCCAAATAATTGCTGTTGAAAACTAGAATAGGACTAGTTCATAAATGTGATTTGACTAATATAATAGTTGATGATTTAAAGGACTTTTTGTTAAATTTTAGGTGTGATAATTGCATACTATTATAGAGTCACAAAAAATGATATGACATCTAGAATTTGCTTCAAGATGATCCCACAATGGTAGGCAAGAAGAAAATAGATTGGCTATGGGTTGGCAATTGCAAAAGCTGAATAGTAGTTAAATGAAGGGAAGGCCATTAGACTATTCTTTCTACTTTTAAATCTATTAGAAATTTAAAATTAAAAGAAAAGTCATACTGTTGTTAATGGCTGTCTACAAATGAATCCAGGTCTCAGAGTCTCTGCTCAGTGTCCTGTCATCTTTACCAGCTCTCCCTAAACTCACATTATCTTTAGTATATATGATACATGATTAAATACATTTATTATGAATTTATTAAAAGACAATTTTTGTTAAAGGGATAAGTTATTGACATAAAGACACAAGAATATATTAAAGATTTTATTTAACTCACAATGAGAGAACTAGATTAGATAGATTGGGACTATTAAGGTGAATGTATCAAAGGAAGCAATCCTGGTGTTTCCACAAGAGCAGCAGAGAAGGCTTTAATTTGCATGTCTATAGATGAGAGTTATTTTACATTTTCATTACTGTCTACCATAAAAAGGATTGTAAAATAACTCAAAGACAAAGATAAACTATAGCCAGATAATCTGGAATGTTGTCATCTAAAAAATTATAATTTTTCATTAGAGGTATGTATTTTTCCCATAGATAGATAGATAGACAGATAGATAGATCTACATAGATCTAGTTCGGGAAGTGACTCTAGAGCTGTGACCTTTTTGTAAATTTATCACTTATGGGAAATGAAAAAAAGGTAGAAGCAAAATAAAGTATGTGTCTCATCAGTTGAATTGAATTCCAGGTACTGCTCATTACATATGTATCCAAACATTTTGAGAACCTACATATCCTCTATTCTCCATGGGCAGGAGTTATTTATCTAATAGCATCAAATGTTGCCTTTTGCAGCAGCAGGTAGTAACTTCAGACTGGAAGAATAATGAATGCAGATTTTATTTGGCTGAGAATTATTGGTCAAAAAGAAATAACCTATCCATAGGAACATAATTTTAAACCCATCATTTTTTGTTGTTGTTTTTTGCATGCTATTATCCTTTGAGAAATTATTTCCTGTGCAGTAAATGATTTCATCTTCTTTCTGGAAAATGTTGATGTCTATCAATACTGAAATCTCATTAATAGACACTTTCCTGTTACTGAGAGCTGAAGAGGGAGAATAATTTGTATGATCCATAGCCACATGATTTCTAGAAAATCTCATTAAGATAAAAGGACTGAGAATTATGGAGCTGGCTTGACTCCCGGTGTTCTTTAACTAAACGAAGGAGATAAATGTGAATAGTAAGAAGAGAAAAAGGTAGACAGTGTGCTGAAGACTTGTGAGAAAATACCAGGAACAAATTTATTATTATTGTTTTTAGAAATGGCAAACACCCAGAGGGAACAATTTTTGAGAATCACTTTCTGATAAAGAAATGTTTAGATACATTTTTCCTGTTGCCATTCAACTGCAAATTCACTGTATTCTTTTCAAAGATGCCTATCTTTTAGTGTGCGATTTTTCTCTCTTAGACAAAGGAATACAGTAGAATTCTTAGACACATGTATTTAACTTTCAGGAGCTATTCCTCAGTGGGTAAAGCATGGCTCACAAAAGAGAAGAGCTATAAGATTTCATTATAACATTATCTCATTCCAGCTTGGAGAGAAAGCCAGTCATGAAAAAAGTGTGATTTTTCTTTTCACTGAAGGGGCTTGCCATTGCTGAGGCTTCATACAGATGTAAAGAATTGAACACCTGAAAAACTGCTTTAATTTTCTATAATTAGCTGACTGGTAGACTTTTTTTCAGGCACTGTACAGAAATTGAAAAGGAGCATTGTCTTCCTGGTTATAATTAGGCTATAGGCAAGGAAAAACTATAATAACCTGTGGAAGCTTGGGAACATTTTGTTGTTTACTATTGAGGGCAAAGCTGGGATAGAAAAGGTGTCATTCAATAGATTGAAAGAGTCCTTTTTTATATTTGACAGCCGCTGAGTGGGTTCATTAAGGAAAGAGGAGCCAGGACAAAATCTCATTAGTACTACCTTGCCTCAGCTGTGAGAATTATGTCCACCTATGGTAGTGGGTTTTAGGGTCAGAAGTCTTTTATCTAGCTTCTTGTTGGGACATCAGAAAGCCAAATGTCTGGCTTAGTGGTTGATTAAATATTTTAATTGTCCTCAGTCTACTATGAGGTCCTCCAGCTTTGGAGTACATAGTTTTAAAATAGTTGCTAATAAAAAAAAAAAAAAATGGAGAAAACTAAAGTTGCAGAAGCTACAGTTGGTCACTATGAATAGTCTCACAGTATCTATCTGACCTCCTATCTTTGATAGTGTTTAACTACACAGGAAAATCTCAGCTAAGAGGAGCCAGAGCAAAAATTTTCCAATCAAGAATTTTCTCTTATTGTTCAGTGTCAAAGTCAACACATACACACGTCTCCTTGCGTGTCTCTTTCCCAGCAGTACCAGGGTACAATTTGAGCCACAGAAAGGAACTCTCTCCTTTAGTCCACCTGCCTGTTGTGTTACATCTTCACCTGGTTGCCACCTACTTCTCAGTAGCTAGTCCATGGCAACTGCATGCAAGTGGGGCCAGGGAATATGGTACCTCCCTAACAATAGAATGAACTCCCCCCAAAGTTTTTACCATATGCATACTCTTTCATCCCAGCTCAGTGCCAGAACCTGAATGGGAAACGTGTGAATTGGAAAAAATGTTGACCTAGTTAGTGGTAAATTACCTATCTAGGACCTGACTCTAATTAAAACAAGAAAGGGGATAAAAAGAGAAATAATAATAATAAAAGAATGAGGAGAAAAAAGGGAAGAATAAGATGGGAAGACAAAATGAAGAAAAAATGGAGGGAAAAAGGGAGAGAGAGAATGGAGAAAGGAGGAATGGAAAAGAAAGGAAGATAATGAATATATCTAATCTCATGTTTTTAATCATATAGCTTTGAGCTAACACTGGTATTTTTTTGTTAGTGAATAAAAGTCAAGAACACAGTCAAAATGTAATTTACATATGTATAACCCACAAACTGTCCAACGTTTATGAATGTGAATCTATTGTAAAATGTTCTGGCAACCCCACCCTTCCTCTGGTCTAGTAGACCAGGGCAAAGCCATCTGTATAGTTTTGAAATCTGCCAAGCAGCTATGCAAAAAGCTGCTGCGTGTAGGTAAACCAGCTTTTCGCCTCCCACTAACAGCAAGACAAAATTGAAATAATGAGTACCCAGTCTTTTCATCCCCATAGTGCATTCCTTTAGAAATTAGAGAGGTTATTAAATCCCTGGTGTTTGCCTTCATCTGCACATAGATAGTATCAATATATCTTTAGAACAAAATAATTTAGGATCAGAGCTCTCTTCCATCAAGAATAATTGCATTTTTGATGTCAGTGTTTCACTCTTTCTATGCATGTAAGCTAATTGTGAATGTTGGAAGAGTTCTCACAGAGTAAAATCTTTGGGACTGTATTCTGGGTTCAAATTCTCATTTTCATTATCTAATAAACTCTTTAACTGCCATTGAGACATTTAGTCCAGTTAATATAAAAAAATTCAAATAATAACAATACATATAATACAAAAAATTGCCAAAGGCACAGATAAGAATTTTACAAAGTGGCAAAATAAATGACCAATAAATAAACATGTGAAAGATCATCAAGCATATTAGTAATCAAGGAAATACAAAGCAAAACCACAGTGAAATACTTTTTAGCATATAAGAGAATCCTCTCCTGGTGCCAGATACTCCCTTGTGTCTCCTAAGCATTGTAAATATAACCCCTGCTAGTGCCCAGAAAGGGAGAGGATGACTAAGATTCTATCAACCCTACACTGAAAATGAAAAGCTTATGAAAAGTATAAATCAGAAAATAAAACATTCTTTCAATGGTCTAAATTACATCCTTAGACAAACGACAGTGAAGATACAGTTAAAGATGTCAAGTTCTCCCTTGGGATGAAGGCACTACCATGCCCTCCATCTAGCATGCCAAGAGGGCAAAGCCATCTTCACTTGCTCCATCCATTGGCATAAATCTGCTGCTTGAAGGTGAAGTCCGTCTTTTCACACTGATGACCAAGTAGCCAGATAAGGAAAATTTAATAATCAGTACCCAGCATTTGCATATGTGCAGTGCATTCTTTCGAAAGGAAGAAATGGAATCCTGTAATACCTTCCTCTACATTAGGTTATCTTTAGGTTTGGACAACTTTGAATTAGAAGCTCCGTCCATGAAGGATAATTACTTTCTTAATATCAAGTATATAAGCTAAATTCAAACTTGTACTTATTGAAATAGCTCTCCCAGAGTAAAATCTGTACGACTGCTTCCTTGGTTCAGATTCTCACTTTAATTATCTAATAAATTCTTTGTCTAACTACCATTGACACTTTATTTTTTTTTTAAAGATTTTTTTTTAATTTATTTATGCATACAAGAGCTGGGGTACAGGCCAGAGGTGGGGGTGAGAGGATTCACCACAGAGAGCAGGGAGCAGAGCAGGCAGATCAACGGAAGCACACTGCTGAGGGGAGCAGCGGGCACAGCAGGAGAGGTCTGCTGCACCATGTGGGTCGCCTCCCTGGCCGGCAGCAGGGATCGAACTCGTACTGCAGTGGCTGCGGTTTGCTTCATAGTGTGTTGCTTAACCCACTGCGCCACCAGGGAGGCCCGACACTTTATTTTTTAACAAGAGTGTTTGAAGTGAGTTAAAACTTTATTAGGTCCATTCTTTTGACCACTGTGAAGGGTTATAGTCACATTCAGCAGATGCCATGCTTTGGATATTACTGTCCTGATTAGGGAAGTGGAGGAGAGGGAGAGGCACTGCATCTTAAATAAGGCCTGGGTTTCTTCTGTCAAGTCATACCCTTGGCATCTCACTTCACACCTGGAATTGAGCTTTAGAGAACGTACTCACTGTCAAGGAACGTAAAATATTTAAACAGTGTAATTTTAAAAAATTAACAAAAGCTGCTCTAAATTCCAGCCTGTTCTTTTAGATCTTTCTATCAAGAGATTAATTAAACAATGTGACGACTATATTTTATTCATCATCCAATAAGATATTGGATGATATTCCAAATCAGCTGTCAGGCTGCAATAGTACAGTATGACAGTTTTTTTTTTTTAATACAAGCCTCTTTAAAAAAAAAAAAAATCCTCTTTTATTCTCCATCTTGCCAAAGCAGTGGTTCTCAAATAAAATGATGCATGAGAATTACCCGGAAGGCTTGTGTAGAGCACAGATAGTCCATAGAGTTTCTGAATCAGCGGGACTAGGGAGGAGCCTGAGAATGTGTTTGTAATAAGTTCCCAGGCAAGACTAATGCTGCTGGTCTAGAACCAGCCTTTGAGAAGTATTTGCTCATATCTTCCTTAGTTTCACCAGAACTTGGGCTGCTTAAGGCCTATTCTAGAATAATAAATTGCCTCTGCATAGAAATCACATTAATTTCCAGGTGCTATTAGTTTCAATAATTATTATGGATGCAAGTGAATATGTAAAATAAAAGATCATGCTTTAATCTGCAACTTTTGAATTCTCACAGCAATTAAGTTACTTTAAATCAACTTTCACAATACTTTTGCTATCCACAAAATTGAGTTATTTCCTTTAGGACTCCCTTATCACATTAACAGATTTTCACATTCCAATTGCAACGTTATTTTACATTTTACCACACTGATGCAAATAGTAAGCAATGGTGAGCTATATGAACAAAACTACATATAATTTAATTGCCAACCCTAGTACATAAAACTTTTGATTAAGTTAATGTGTAGGGAGTTGAGATTGTAAAAGGAAAGCAACCAATACAGTGTGAATTATCAACCAGTTCATACCATGGGCAACTGAAGTTTGCCATGTAGACTGCACATCTAAGATCACTGGAAGTTGATCACTGGAAGTGCAAAAAACTTGGGGTATATGCACACATTTCCTAGGTCATTGGTTGAGGACTGTTCTAGGGGCATTGGTTCCATAACAGTTCATCATACTATGTGGCTGGCTCAGCAGGCCCCAAGGTCAAGATTCTTACACAGTGGTACGTAGTTGGAATTCAGCTGCTGAACAGTTGGTGAGCAGGTTTAAGTATACCATCAGTAACCAATGTTTGAGTGATAGCTAAGGCATTGCTTCCTGAATCATGTCTTACTAATAAGAATCTTCCCCAGTTTTTCCATGATTGAGTGACATTTTAGATAGATCACAGGGTTTTGGGGGATGGTACCTCCCTACATCCAAAACACTTTAAGAATATGCTCTAATTTTGACCTAAATCAGCTGAATTTCATATCGTATAGAATCCTTCTCTTCTCGCACCCCACCCACCCCGCTGCTGCCCTGTATTTAGTGGAGGTTTCATTCATCTCCCATGCTCTTTTTCACATGATATGTACCTGACCCAAATGTATAACAAAAGTGAGTGGGAAGCCATGTGGGTGCCAATCAAAGGCCAAAGACACATCATGTGGAAGAAGCAGCCTTCAGCAGAGTTAACCAAGAGTAGTTTCATGGTATCTTTTTTTTTTTTTTAAAGATTTATCCATTTATGCATACAAGCACTGGGGCACAGGCCAGAGGTGTGGGGGGGTGAGAGGATTCACCACAGAGAGAGGGGAGCAGAACAGGCAGATCAACAGAAGCACACTGCTGAGGGGAGCAGCGGGCACAGCAGGAGAGGTCTGCTGCGCCATGTGGGTCCCGCCCCTGGCCGGCAGCAGGGATCGAACTCGTACTGCAGTGGCTGCGATTTGCCTCGTAGTGCGTTGCCCAACCCACTGCGCCACCAGGGGAGGCCCCTCATGGTATCTTTTTAATATGACACACATCTAATCCCTTTCTGATGCCTCCTAGGCCCGACTGCTTGTGACTTAGGTATAACTGTTCTTTGGCAGACAGTAAAAATGAAATTTCAAAATCTAGCATATGTTTGCTCACTTGATGTAAGCAACAGGGAAGTAAGACTGAACTTTGGTAAAAGTCTATTAATAATTTACAGATAATGGAAGTGTCAGGATATAGAAGGCAATGCAGGGAAAAGAACCCCAAACTTGGGGCTGCAATAACGGTGATAATGTTCACTCGGCTAGTTTGTATCAATGATTATGAACAGCATGCTAAGTCAGTGCTTCAGAAGTCTATTTATGACTACTATCGGTCTGGAGCAAATGATCAGGAAACATTGGCTGATAATATTGCAGCATTTTCCAGGTGAGATAATTTTTTTTCCTAAGATTATGTTTTAAAATTACACAACATTGTACCAAAATAAGATCTTCTACTTTTAATGATGATAGGGTGGGATTACTTGTCTAATACATGTTTAGTACAGAAGGGGGAACCTTTGAGACTGTGATAAGTAATGCATTTTTAAATTATTTTCAAGCCTGTGAATCTTGAAAAATTGACTGAAAAACTCAACCCTAAGTTTCCTCACTTGGAAATAGGTAATTACTTTAATCATGGGTAAGAAGAGTGATAATTTCTGATGACTCCATTTTCTTTTTGCCTCTAAGTATGGCTGTGAAGGCATGAAGGCCTATGTTGATGGGTAGGAAACAGTACTGAATGCAAGATAGCCATCTTATCTGGTTGAAACAGATTGGATTGTTGCCTCAAATGTTCCCATCTGGGAGGCTTTCCATTATCATTCATTTTGATTACTGTTGTCTAAACTTCCACTTAGATTTCAATTTGTCTATATAGCATTAATCTTTCAACTTTGCTGTTTCATCTCTCCTTCAAAGTGCTTCATCTCTCTTCCCAAATTAGTTTTCTCTTGACTTTCATATTTTAAAGCTCGAGATGGTGGATGTCATAGTTTATGTTTTCTGTTTGTAATAAAAACAAGACAAAAGATAACCTTAAAGGAGTGTATTTCTCCCAGTAGTTACAATAATGGTTTATTTGCTGGACTGGGGAAGAAAGTGCTCAATGATCTACCCTCTAAATCAGGCATATCTGTCTTACATCATAGATTTTAATAAAATCAGTCAATGTTGTGAGTATTCACAGATGGTGAGAAATTAAAGAAAGAAGGTATCTAAGGCAGAAGGTATCTAAGGTATTTGCCTTCCTTCTTGACTTTTTTAGTTTAGAGCAAAATCACTTTACATTAGTAGAGATGAAATCATTCTAAGCAAGGTGGTCCCTGGCAAGCAGCACCGATTCACCTGCAAATTACTGTGGAACCCTAAGAATGGGGTGAAGGGTGGGCAACCTCCTCAGACCTCAAAATGTTGATTTGATCTCTGTCTTCCCTGGAAACTGAATGAACTAAAAAGATGCAGGAAGAGTCATGGGAGCGGGGAAGAGAGCTTAAAATTCTGCATGATCTTATCCAATAATTTAATGTTAGGTTCCTTCAAATATTTTTGCTCTTGAAATTGGCCCATGTCAATTCAGTTCACCAGGGAATGTGATTTGATTATTTGTAACCCCCTAAAAGCAATGCTTTACCCAAGCAGGTAACTTTCACGAAAGAAATTTAAGATCCTTGACAGATTTAAGGACTTGGTAACTCTTAGAAGTCCTCAGGACTCAATGCTCATGTGCTCTCCATTCTCTTTCTATACAGACTTCCTCACCCTTTTACCCCCTTAAGCCCTTGCTTAATTATTACCTCACACTTATTAGGAGTCTCTGTGGACTAGACGCTATACTAAACATGCTGAGGAGAGAGTGGTGAGCCAGACAGAGAACATTTCTGTTTCCAGGAACTTACATTCCAGTGGACACACTTTGGCATCTGCCTTCCTAATATTGGTGGGTTGAGTTGATACAGAACGTACCTAAAAATTTGGCTCAGTGAAGGAGCACAGGGGTGTAGTAAGGGAGAAAGGCCCCCACTCTGCAACCTTAGAAATTCTGGAAACTGTGAAACATGAAAAACTGTGGCAACTTGAAAGCTGTGACCTGGAAAAGTGTCTCAGGACTTGTGTGAATTGCAAATTCTCCAATGCATTTCTCCATTTTGTATGTTCTGGGTAACTGGGACAGGACAAAGACAAAGAGAATGAATTTGCTAGGCTACACTTAGCACAAGACTTCATCATTCTTTTGTTCAGCTTCCAAGAGGAAAAAATTTTCTAATTAACTTTCTCTTAGGGTGGCTAATGTTGTTTTATTGTCAAGCACTTGATTTTTATCGAAGCAAACTTAATAGTGGCCATTACCTATCCAACATCTCAATCTCTTTTTTGTTGTATAACTTGTAGACTGATCCTTCATTCCTCACCCTGTAATATCAATCTGATCACCTGGAATTTAGAGTAGATTTTCTGCCAGGGTTTGGTGACTTTGATTTGAGAGGGCAGATGATGGAAATCAACCTGAAATCTCTCATTCTGATTCAAATCAGTACTGTCAAACACCCAGACCTCACAATAATCAGTTGTGACACAATGACAGGATTTTAAAAGACATTTATGGAACTTATACACCCTCCCCCATACAAGTACAACATATTCACAGTGACAAATCTTATATCTTGACACTTAGCTCTGACCACATTTTAGAGTTCTGGGGACATGATGTGTGTGACCCAGTAGTTGTTTAGAGATATTTCTCCATAAGATGTTGGGTGCTAATATAATTGTGGCCCAAAATAAGTACATAAACAGACAATTAAATAAAGGCAAATAACTGGAACCAACCAGAACATAGTTGTCAATTGTAAATAAATCCAGAACAGAGCAAATATCAGCTTGCTACGTCTATGTTTTGCATGGGCCAATCTGATTGGAGTTAATTTTCAAAAGAACAGTTTTTCATTACTCTTACACATTAACTCAATGGATCCTTCTGCACATATGCTGTGGCCTCTTGTGAAATTGTCATTGTTGGAAAATAATTAGATTTTCAGTGGTTCTGGTGATATTGTAAGGAAGTTCTCTTTCCTATTGTATCATTATTGACACTGAAGATGACACTGAAGATTGACACTGTAGTTTTTTTATGAATAACAGATGATAAAAATAATATTAATCTCTCATGTTAATTTTAAGAAGCAATAAAAACCATTAGTGGCATTTGTAGTATTCTTCTCATAGGCAGAACCAGAATCATTCAGCTAAACAAGTATGTTGCGTTTTTGCTCTTGAATTATGAAAAGCAGCTAATTGGCTTTTGTGTTTGAAGATTCATATGAAAAGAAGTTTTACAACCCAGCTTTATACCTTCCTCTTCCTCTTTACCCCCAACTCCCTCCTTCCTTCTTTCTCCTCTCTTCTCTCCTTTCTTTCTCTTCTCAAAGTGTGACTTCTTTATGTGACATATTGGCAAACATACACACACACACACACACTTATTTTAGCAGGTTTAGAGTCTTCTGTCATCTATACATCTAAGCATTCAAAAAATGATATGACCATTTTAAATACATTTTTCATGTTGTGTTTTCTTCAGTGAAATTCCTGCTCTCCTAAATGAGGGGGTTTAAGAATATGATAACAATCTAGTCAAATATTTTAAAAGTTTCACAATATTTAGAATGAAACAAATATTAAGATTATAAAATTTGTATATTTTATATACATATATTTTATGTGCTTTAAATGCTTAGAATAAAAAATTAATGTGGAGATATTGGGATGCAATCTGATTATCTTGCAGACTTATAAAATATTAATTCATTGTGTTCAGGTGGCAAGATTCAATAAATAGCCTGGGGCTTGAAAGCTGGGTGATTTCCTTGAATAGAGTATTCTCTCGAGGCATCTGAATATCAATTGATTTTTATAAATGAAATTTTAGAACCCTTTTGGATGTGAAGTATGAACAGAAAGTTCTGCTAAGGGATCCTCACCTTTGCCTCCTCCCTATCCTCAGGCTACTTAGTTTCCATCTTTTGAGAAAGGTTTGTTATTCAATTAGTACAGTTGTTTTTCCAATCTTCATATCCTTTTTCCAAGGTTGTAGTTGGCTACTGTTTTATGTAAGCTTGTGGAAAATCACTTAAGTCAGACGTAAGGTTTGGTGGGATTTGGAAATCTTAGCATTATCTGAACAAGGTTAACTGTAATTGCTTTTTAGAAAACATCAAAAGGTGGAGTACTTTTTTAGAAAACGTGCATTTCCTACTCCATTGATTTTGTTGGCTTACCTAAGAATTGCATTTGTGTACTGGGTGATGAGTCTCTGTAATGCCATCCTCAGAACAAATAATGCCCTGTATGGAGAAGTAAGAACAGTTATTAAACTGACTGCACCACCATGTGGACAAACAGAGAACTACTGCCTGGAGATAGAAGGAATGCACCTTCCTTGTAGTAAAAGAGAATAGGACATTTCAAAATGTCCCTCTGCCTCATAAACACACACACAAACACAAACACACACCCCCAACTGATCCCTTGCAGCTCTGTGTGTGCTCTTCATAAAAGCTTTCATTGTTTCCTCAGCTCTAAGTAAATAGTAATGCCTTCCAAGGCCAGCATACCAACAGCTGCTATTAAAATCTTTTTCTCCTCATTCTAATAATACACTTAGAGATGATTGGTAATAAAAACTCTTTTCAAGGCTTCTGACTCTCCCCCTTCAAAATGGAGATCAAAGAAGCATGCTGTGAGGGTCAGTGGAGAAGAAAAGACTTCCAGCAGCGGAACATGTGGTGTGACATAAAATAATGACAATTATGATGTTCAAAGGAATTGAAGAGAAATCACACAGTGAAATTTCTTTATTATGCCTTTCAGAGGCTGGATGTTTTTACTTTATTATGCGAGGAAGGTTTATATTATAGACCTTTAGCTATTTCACAAAGCGACACGAAAGCAGTTTTTTCAGCTACAGGAAGTGGGCTTCATTTAAGACTTTGAAGTTTTATATTCCTTCATTGCTTGATCACACTTTGCTATATTAACTAAAAATCTTGATCTCTCTGGAAGCAGAGAAAAATCTAGGTGTTGAAAGCTGGGCGCTATTTAGGTATTGTGTGTCTACATCTATGTTTATTGTCTTAGTGCTCATTAGAAAAAGGACTGTGTTTTCTTCAGCTTTAATCAGTAACTAATGCAGATCAACATAACCTTGAGCAAATAGGAGATATAAAATTTTCTAAGAAAAAAAGAGACCTTGTTCTCCTCAAATTTTACTAATGAAGTTTTGGTTCTTGATTTTATTGGTAGTTTCATCCCAAAACAGAAGACTCACAGAAAAAGTCACTAAATCTAATGTCTAGGAGCCAAAAAATATTCATTATTTGTTTTTTTTTATGATGAAAAAAATGTACATTATAATTAACCAGCTGAACTCAGTTTAAATGATCCCAATTTTGTTGGCAATGTTCAAAGCATCCTAGTCAGGAGCCAGAGGCACATACGCCTTCTTCTCTCCATCAGGTCTGATGGAGGGTGGACCTTGGCCACATTAATGTCACAGAGCTCTTCACAGTCTGTTTGATCCTGTGCTTGTTGCCTTGACATCCACAATGAACACAAGTGTGTTGTCTTCAGTCTTCTTCATGATAGACTCGGTGATCAGGGGAACTTGATGATGAAATGTGGCCAAGTTTGTTTCTTCTGGGAATGCTCTTCTGAAGATATTTGGGTTGCCTTGGGAGCTCTGGTGTCTTGGGCCTGTGCATCTTCTTTTATTTGTGGCTGCAGACACCTTTCAGTGCTGCTTACTTGGCCTTCAAAACTTTTGTTTTGGCTTGGGTTTTATTTCTTTATTTAAAAAATTTATTTATGCATACAAACACAAGAACTGAGGCACAGGCTACAGGTGTATGTATGTATCTGTGTGTGTAGGGTGGGGGGAGTTGAGAGGATCACCAGAGACAATGGGGAACAGAGCAGGCAGATTAACTAAAAGATACTGCTGAAGGAAGCAGCAGGATAGACAGGAGAGATCTGCTGCGCATTGTGGGTCACTTCTCTGCCAGGGATGGAAGTCTTACTGCAGTGGCTGTGGTGCTTCATAGTGCCTTACTTAACCCCTTGCGCCACCAAGGAGGCCCTGGCTTGGGTTTTGGATAGGGCCAGAACTTCCTTTTTTACTTTCAGTGCATCTTTGTGAACAGGGCCAAAAATAATTTTAGCCAAAAACTCCAGTCTTTGCCAAATAAAAATTTTAAAGAAAATGTTCCATTAAACAAAAAAAAATTATTTTTCCTTATCATCACTCTGAAGTGGATAGAGTATGCAGCATTTTAAAAAGTAACTGCCTAATGCTGTTGTCTTCTGTCAATTAAAAAAAACCAACAAAACAAGGTAGCATAGCATATCTTATTAAGCTATAATCTAACTTTTAGATCTTTTTATACCATCTTCAAAATGAATTGAGCATATTGAAATGAAAGCTATATTCACACCAAAACCTTTCAGCAAATGTTTATGGTGGCTTTATTTTATAATTGCTTCAAACTGGAAAACTTTCTTTTTTTTTTTTTTGTTTTCTTTTTTTTCTTTTATTAAAATATTTTAAAATTTACATATACTTGCCATTAATTGTAATCCCCATGTAGTCCCCATCACCATCTCACCAGTGCACCATCACCTCAGTCC
>JAGFMF010011643.1:6032809-6056744 GCA_019455555.1 Galemys pyrenaicus | reverse complement strand
AGGTATTCTTTTGAATCAGTGTTTTTGTGTTTTTTGGGTATATTCCTAGGAGTGGGATTGCTGGATCATATGGAAGTTCCATTCCTAGTAGATTGAGGACCCGCCATACTGCTTCAAACTGGAAAACTTTCAAAATATCTCTTAACTGAGTAATGAATAAACAAACTGTGTTACCTCTATGCAACAGAATCTATTTTTCATCCAAAATGATTAAACTTTTAATGTAGCAATGTGGGTGAGTCTTGCATTATGCTAAATGGAAGAAGCTAAACTCAAAAGATTACACAATATATGATATTTTTGCAAAGTAAAGCGATAAGTACAAAAAAGTTCAGTAGTTGGTAGGGAATAGGTGAGGGAGACTTTCACTGCAAATAGAAATGAGGGTAGTTGAACTGTTTCAGCTCTTGATTGTTTTGCAATTTTGTAACTGTGTGCAATTGCCAAACCTCACACAACTGTACACTCAAGTGAGTGAATTCTACTTTATGTTAACAACACTTGCCAAAGAACAATGGATTAAGAAATTTATTATTATCTTTTATCTTTTAAAAATATAATTTATCTGTTTATATATATTTTACGTTATTGTTCATTTTTGTGCAATGTTTGTTTCTCTTTTCAGGTGTAATCTCTATAGAAATCCCACTACCAATTCACCTGTGCACCACCACCGTAGTCCCCTGAGCTCTTCTGTCACCTGTTCTGATTGTCTCTGCACAATGTCTCTGATTTATGGTTGTCTACCAGTTTTTTTTTTTTTGTTACTATATTTTTTGCCCTGATCCCTTATTTGGGGGAAAATAAGGGATTCCTATTCCTTATTCCTCCTACAAGTGAAACCATTTGATATTTATCTTTTTCCTTCTGGCTTATTCACTAAGCCAGCATGATTGGTGTAGCTCCATCCATATTGCTGCAAATGGCATGAATTTATCTTTTTGATCGCTGAGTAGTATTCCATTGTGTATATATACCACATCTACTTGATTCAGTCATCTATTTTTGGGCATTTACATTGTTTCAATATCTTACATATTATTACCTTTTTATTTTAACAAACTTTAAAATGATCTCATTTCCTTTATCTTTGTAAAGTAATTTTCTTGATGGGAAAATAATGAGAATATTTTCTCTTTTTAACTTATATGTAATATCAAAGCTTTAATTTACTTGTGAAGTTCTAAAATTTTCATTTTTTTAAAAATTTCAGATGGAAACTGTACCCACGCATGCTCCAGAATGTTGCTGAAATAGACCTGTCGACTACTGTTCTAGGGGAGAGGGTCAGCATGCCAATATGTGTGGGGGCTACTGCCATGCAGTGTATGGCTCATGTAGATGGAGAGCTGGCGACTGTGCGAGGTAGGCGACTTCTTGAAATTATTTTCCCGGATATTTTACACTCACAAAAGTTAAGATAATTGACTCAGCTATCCAAATGCCTGCTTTTGCACTTCCTGCTCCTTTGTTTTCTAATTGTGATTTTGGACAAGACACTCATGCTTTGGTTTCATTTGCTCTAAGATGGGGGTGAAAATAGCACCAACCTCATTAGATTACCATGAGGAGAAACAAGTGATCACAAAAAGTGATTTAAACAGTTTTAAATCACTCTGCCTGGAATGAGTTGAGTAGTGGCTTAACTGCTTTTGGTTATATTATGAATATTAACAGCAACGTCTCAGAAAATGGATGTCTAAGAAATTGACTCAAATGCGTACAGCTAGCCAGTGATAGAGATGAGGTTCAACATCTTGACTTCCTTATCCAAAGACATCTTGCTTCCCCAACCCACAGGACTCTTACAGTGAAAGAGCAAATGCAGTGACTTAGTTGATTAAGTTTTCTGCCATTTTTTGTGCCTGTGATTATTTTTCATGGATGAGTTATATTCCCAATGGAACATTTCCAAATGCCTTAGGAAGGAATGATGAGAAATTTAAAAATGGGGCAAAGAGATTTTTTATTAGGGTTAAATTGTTAACATTTGAAGGGTGTGCATATGATAAATCCCCCCATGGTGGAATACTATTCAGCAATCAAAAAAGAAAAACTAGACGCATTCATAGGAACATGGATGGAACTGGAAGGGATTATGCTCAGCGAAGTAAGTCAGAAGGCAAAAGAAAAATACCAGATGGTTCCTCCCCTAGGAGGAATATAAGGGAACCAAATAAGGATTAAGGGAAGGAATAATAATAATAATGATAAAGGCACAAAAACCAAAAATGAAAAGACAAGGTCAAGTTGGGAACACTTGGTGGGAAGAGGGGAGGGGCAGGTTGAGGGCAGATGGGAGCGCGGGGGACTGAAGTGATGGTGCACTGGTGATATGGTGATGGGGAATACGTGGGGATTACAATTCATGTCAAATATAAAGGAAAAATTTTTTTAAAAAAGGCAAGAGAAAAATATCGGATGGTTTCAACAAACAAAAAAAAGGGCTCAAGGAAAAGAACAATAATAATAAAAAAACAACAAGAACCAAAAGACAAAGACAATTCAAAGTCATCATGTGGGTGGGGGGATGGATCAAGAAGAGGGCAGAAAAAGTACAAGGGACTGGGATGACAGTGCACTGGGGAAATGGTGGTGGGAACTCCACGGGGACTAAAATTGGTATCAAGTATGTATAAATAAATAAATTAATTTAAAAAATCAACTTAATAGGAATCAACACAGAAAACAAGTTTGTTGTTTATACAACTGCACCTGTACTAAGAGAAATAACTGGAAAATACTGCAGATATTACACTTGATAGAACTATTTGGATCGATGGACTTTTCTTTAAAGAAGATTCTCTATATCAGATGTCACTTTTAAATATTACTGTGGCAGAACCAACAGCGAATCTGCATTACTCAAAACCAGCACTGCCAGTATTCCTAATCATGTTCACTATGTCGGTTATTTTAGATTTTTGTGTGTAGTGACAGTGGGCAAAATATTAAGGTAAACTATACAGACACGTTATAAAGAAACTATAGAAAGAAATATATGTAGGGAATATGTTAATGTGCGGAAAATAAAATTCTTAAATAGAAAAAAAAAGTTTGTAATGAATTCTATCAAGTATCTTTTAATTCTAAGCAGGGCAGAAATTTCAGGCCCAAAGAAAAGGATCGAAATACTATGTTAGAGCATTTTGGTGGAAGGAATTAAGGATCTTGTGGGTTCATATCCAGCCTTGAAATGTTTTCCCTTGAATTCTGCCAGAGGTATTAGCTTGTCATAGCGAGGTTATGCTAGACAGACTTAGGTTGGGGTCTGAAGCTTTTTAATTTTAGGACTGTGAACACATGAGTGGCCTTGGGTTTCCAGTTATGAATCTGTGGTAATCCTGATATGTGGACAGGGAGAAGAAAAAAAGGAACAATAATAAATGGCATCTGTCCATTTAAAATTAGGGCAAGAGAGGCCTTCTCAACATAAACAACAACCATCAAGCCAAAGCAAATAAGCCAACACAAAACCCTAAAATTTCCGTGCTCTCTAATTTCTATGAAAACTGAAAATAAATGTAAAGACTGAAGAACTGAAATAGTATGAAACTGCAAAGAGTTAAGATCCTTTCTGTGTGAAGAGACCTTCTATTTGAATAACAGAATAGCATAAAACCCCAGTAGTTGTTAAGATATAAATGAAAAAGACATAGATAGGAAATTCACAAATGGAGACATAAAAATGACCAATAAATATATGTAACATATGCATTTTCACTAATTAATAAATGTAAATTATAACTGTATTTTAGTTTTTTGAATATCAAATAATTTTTAAAGTTATAAGTATAATGAGGTTAAAAGGAAACTATAAATTTTCAAATACTAATGGGAAGAGTATGAAGTGGAACTTTCTGGAAAATAAATCAGCATTGTTTATCAAAAATTTAAAAATGTGGATTCCATGCAATGCTATAAATTCTGTTTTAACAACCCTGAGAAATAATTATATTTTAAGGAATGACATTTCCACAAGCATTTTCATGTCTCTGTTATTTTTAATGGAAGAAAAGTTGGGGAAAAAAACCAAATCTCCCATAATTGGAGATTGATTGTGAAAAATAGGGTGCATTAAAAATGGGATGAATTTTTAAAAATCATATTGTAGAGTGTCATGGCATGGAGGAAAGTGATAGATTATGATAATTTTTAAAGAGCATTTACAAACATTAGTAAGTAAAGACCAAGGGTGTAGAAACATTTTTCTCATGTTTATAAATGTTACTATATGAGTTATGGGAACACTCTTAGCTTACTGTTAACTTCGTATCCTCATTTTTTGATCCACAGATATAAAATTTTCTTAGTATTATTTTTTAAGAATACAACATTAAGCACTCAATTTAAATGGGATGGGATGGGAAGAACAATGAGAAGAAAGTTTATTTATAAACTGTAATTTGATGGCCAAGCAGGACTCTTTTATCCATTATTATTTCCTTTCAGCATTCACCAGGAGGCATAATTACATAAATACTGCAGTCTTGTTCCTTCTGATGTATTTATCATATACTTGCAAAGCAAATTAACATGTTATAGATACTATCCTAAATAAAAGAACTACAGCACTGAATCTTCAGAACAGCCCAAGAATGTGGGTAATATTATTTAAGCCCATTTTACACACAAGAAAGTGAGGAACACAGATGATGAGGAACTTACCCAGGGTCACAAACTCACAAATGACAGATGAGACCCTGGTTTTCACAGGGTCTGTCTCCAGTCTTTGTTCTTTTACCTTGTGCTGCCTTTAATTTCCAGAAAGTATCACAAATACCATGAAGGAGAGGTTGTTAATTTGTCAGTTACTATCTCCTCAAAGTAATTAATGCATCACTTTAGGCACACACATGGTATGATCTCCACTCAGGAGTGAAATACCAGACACTCAGTCAGCTCAGGTGGAACAGTCAGAATGAAGAAGGTGTCATACATTGAGGACACAGATGAATTAGCAGTGAAATGTTAAACACACTTCCCTTGCGAATCTAAGGTCTTGGATGAGGTTCCTGTTGGACATTGACACCACGGTTTATGTTCCAAATTCATGGTGGAACCCTACCTGAAGTGTGTAGTTATTAAGATTTTCTTCAATAGTACTATCTATGGGTTGATGGTCTACTTCACGTTTAGATTAGTCTCCAATGCTTGTGTGATCAACTCATAACAAAAGGGAATGCCTGGTTTGTATGTTTTGGTTATTGGATGGAAGGAAAGGATTTGTGCCTGGAGCAGATTATATTTGCATCCAGGATACGTTCCCTTGTTTCTTTTATTTATACTAGAACTTGTAGCTGTTGCCTGGTATTTCCTCTGCAGGTAGAGAAAATAACCGAGTAGTTCAGGAGCGGGTGAGTGGATGGGGACACATCCACCAACTTTGTACAGGAGTTAGTGGGTAAATAATAAATAATCAGGCTCTTTGATTATAGCAGCTGAATCATACAGTATTGTCATCCTGTGAGGTCCCATTGTTATCAGAAGTTTCCTGCCTGTATCACCCCCCTCATTGACTGCCTTCCCATCTACCCCTTTGTCACTTCTCTACTCCTCTCTTCCTTCCACTCTCCTTGTGTTCATTCCCAAATGGAAACTTGTTCCCAAATCTTTGATGATTGGTGACTTCTGGATAAAGGCAAACCAAAACAATGGCCCACTGAAAATTATATTAACTATAGGTAAATTTAAGTAATATAGGATCACTCACTTTAGAGAGAGATTGCTCTCTTTTCTTTTTCTTTAAATTTATTTATATATATTTTATATCTTTGTTCATTTTTTTACACTGTTTGCTTTCTTTTCTCAGCTGTAGTCCCCATAGAATTTCCACCACCAATTCACCTGTGCACCATCACCATAGCCCCTTGTACTCCTCCCACCTCCCTCTGATCCCTCTTCTTCCACCTCCCCTGTAGAATGTCTCTGATTTATAGTTGTCTGTTTAATTTTTGTTTTGTTGTACTTTTTTATTGTTATTTTTTCCCCTGATCCCTTGGTTAAAATTGTATTTCTCCTATAAGTGAAACCATCCAATATTTTTCTTTTGCCCCTTGACTTATTTCACTGAGCATAATCCCTTCTAGCTCCATCCATGTTCCTACAAATGACATCAGTTTATCTTTTTTGATTGCTGAATAGTGTTTCATTGCGTATATGTACCACATCTTCTTGATCCAGTTATCCAGTTTGGGGCAGTTGGGTTGTTGCCAAGTCTTACAAGAACTCAGAAAATCCAAGTAGAATTGTGCAAATTATATTTGATTTATTCTGTCAGTTTAAAATATGGAAATTCAAGTAAGCCTGTTCCTTTGGGACATTGTGAAATGCAGGGAAGTTGTTATGAAGGACTTTTTATTAGTACTTGCAAATGATCTGACAGTTAATCAAGTTTTCCTATTTTCAAGTCCATGGCCCCTATCCAAAAGGAGAGTAGGGGCCAAGTCTATAGGGTAGGGCTAGCTATTCTCTCTGGAGAAAGTGTCCACCAACCTGGTCATTTACCACAGGTGAGGACATTCTAATCCCCAGAATACGGGCCACCCTGAATAGTTAGAATGAGTATCAAGGAGGTTCTGGAAGTTGCCAGTCTCACTTGACAGTTGGCTCTCTAGACTTTGTCACAGAGCCCTATCTGAAGGGTGGCCTTTCCTCTCACCACTGTGAGCCACATCTCCAGTCTGAACTGGCCCAAGAACAGCGCCCTCCTTTTCCACATGCCTATGTGGTTGCACAGTGAGCAATGGAGTGCTCTTTCATCATTTTCAAAAAGCCAGTGAATATAGTGTTGTCAAATAAAATACAGGGAACCTATGGTTTTTGAGTTTTAGGCAAACAACAAGTCACTTGTAATTCTGCATCCTGTTGTTTATTTGCTAGACCCTATCACTTTTGATTCTTGTGAAGGCCACAGAAGAAAAAAGCTAAGAAGAACTTCATCTAATGGGGCATGTTTTTATTGCCCCCATAGTCTAGAATTCCCCCATATAGTTCTCCACACATTAAAAACTCACTTTCAGAAAAGTACACTCCCTTTGTACCTTAGTGGGGATGAAAATTGCACTATTTACTTTGTTGAAGATATTTTTGTTTAAAGCTTTATGCAGGAACCTCAAAAAGTGGCTTTAAAGATCAGACTGGTAATGTGAATATTCAAACAGTTGTGACATTAAGAAACAACAAAATTCAGTGATGAAGACTGTAGCAAAGCTGAAATTGCAGGTTCCATGGAAAGGGAGCAATCACATGTTAATACTAGTTCATGTTGCCTGAAGGGAGGAGGAGCTGGGATTGCCAGATCTTCAAAAATTTTAAGAGATGCTAGAAACCTTGATTTTTATATGCAATCTCCTGTTTTTTTAAATGTTGGAAAATAAATCAAAATTCTCTAAAATGTTGTTTGGAACAACAGTGTTTGGGCCAAAGCAAATACTTTTGTGGGCCACAACTGTCCCCCTGGGCTGTCCGGCTGGGACATCTGATTTATGTGGAAGTTCACCACCAACTATTTCACTTCTGCGGCAGTTCATTTTCATTCTCTAGCATTACCTTTCCTCATTGAGAAAGTGAGTTGCTTAAACAAGAACAGTGGTTTACTTACTGTGTGCTCAGGAGGCTGAAGGATGTTAGGAAGTTGGGTGTATCAGTGTACAACAGCTTGTGTTGCATGCTGGTGTTCAAAAGGACAGTTTTGTAGAGTTCTGCTGCTAAGACATAAAGCAAAAAAAACCTTCCATAATGAGAAGATGCCCAAAAAAAAATAAAATTCACAATAGGAGTAAATACTTCTCAGTGTATACATTATTTTGCCTTTGCCCCCTTTTAAAGTTTCATCAATTACAAAAAGAGAACTGCCCTCTTTATATCCTGCCTCTTCCCTCTACCTTCTACCTTTTATATCAGCCCTTGAGAACGTAGGTGATGGAGTGAGTGAGCATTCACTTTTCATTTCTTATAGCTGCATTCTTGGGGTAGAAGGCAGCAAACAGATAAGCATTTCTCTCTGGCTTGTGGTGAAAATACACATAGTTGTTTAATAATGCTATAAAAGTTAAGAGTGATTCTCCAAAGTCTTGTGAAAAATGATGAATGCCAATGTTCATTTAGTAGTTAATGTGTGCAGGCAATTTGAATTTACTCATTCATCTCTTACCGCTATCTTAGCCTGTGTGAGTACAAAGCTCTGGAGATCTTTTTCCAACTCCTGTGGATATGAAAACTGAAGCTTGGATAAGTTACACACCTTATTCAAGATTATTAATCACTTTTGCACTTCTGTCTATGGTGTCCTGGCCAGTTACTGGTGTTTCCTAATGTCATTTACTGCAGCAAAAACTCCAGGTAATCTCCATGATATTATCCTGGAATATTGATTGCAAACATTCTGTTTTTATAAGCTTATCCATTTAACTTTGAAAGGATGGAATAAACCACAAAATATTAAACTCATCAGCAAAAATAGGCAATATATAAGATTCAGGAGCATAAACAAAGGGCCTTGGATTGTAAACAAACAAATATTAAAACTGTTAAAACTATTTTAAATGGAAGGAAAACAACTGAAAATCCCTGATGGACAGTGCATTGTTTTATGAATAAGAGATATGTTGCAGTAGATGCTTTAGTCAGCCTTATAATAATTGAAATTGTTAAAGTATGCAAGCAGTTTTGTAAATCACTACTTGTAACAGCATTTTAAACTGTTGTGTTGTTGCTTTTTTACTTTTTAAGTTTAATCCTCCTATCAGCCTCACAGATTAATAGTCATTTCTACAAGAGATGTATGGAAGGAAATAGCAATAATAAGCTCAGTGCTAAGAGCATCTAAGAGGTGTTATCATTAGGAAAAATTCCATCTTGCAAGGTGACTCAAGTATCTCTGCTTCCTGTACTGCCTACTATTTTTAGGACATTATCATGGAAATCGCCCTGGTTTTATTTGCAGTGGCTACAGTAAAGCTATTTCAACCTCCATTGATCAGCTTTTTAGCTCCATTTTAACGTGAGATATTGAAAAGAAAGTGATAAAAGACACATTCATTTATCTGCTTTTGACTTGTTATGTGGAAAAGTGCCACATGAGGGAGTGCTGGGACCTCAAATAGGGAAAGATTAAGACCCACCTAATATGTTCCAGGAATGCTCAGCATATTAGCAAATTCTTATTAAGCTGTCAAAAAATAGATTTTTAAAAAGAAATTCCTTCCCCTGAATGCAATTAGAGACTACCACACAGGATTTGATGGTCCATAAAACCATTAAACCTAAACTTTTTTTTTTTTTGAGTCTAAAAAGCCAGAACATTTCACAGTAAAGTCTTGGGACTTCACTATGATCTGGCCACCTATTGAGGTGCAGGTGAAACAGATTGCAGAGTAACACAAAGAGCCATACAGATCCCAAAGAACTGAATTAGGGTGTAGGTGAGAACATTAGCTGTTGAATTTTCTGGATTTTCCAAGATTAAGTGATCAGCCTTAACATTGAGTGAGAGACCATTCAACAAGAAAAATTGTCATTTCCTTTACTCCAAACTCAAACCATGTATTTTTGAAAGCTTTATTGATTCATATATGTATGTGTTGTACCAGGTGACCAAGTAGATATACATTTCAGCATACCTATGAGGAAAAATATCTCCATTATTCTCAATTTTACTTAAATCCAGAAAAAAGCACCAGATTTTCTTCTTTAATTGGATCTCGTTTTTTCTGAAGTGGGTGCCTTTCATGTGCCAAGTGTTTGAGCTTTACACCACTGTCATTAATCCTCATCCTCACAGTAGACCTGAGAGGTAATTATTATTTTTTTTGTTTTGTTTTTTAAGATTTACATATTTATGCATACAAGCATTGGGGTACAGGCCAGAGGTGCAAGAGGTGGGAGAATTCACCAGAGACAGAGTGGAGAACAGAACAGACAGATAAACTGAAACACTGCTAAGGGGAGCAGCAGGCGAGGCAGGAGACGTCTGCTGCGCCATGCGGGTCACCTCCCAGGCCAGTGGCAGGGATCGAACTCGTGCTGCAGTGGCTGTGGTTTGCTTCATAGTGTGTTGCTTAACCTACTACACCACCAGGCAGGCCCCTCTGAGAGGTAATTATTATTTATTGTTTCCCTCATCTGACAGTGACAGAGAAGGGAGCCGTTGACCAAGGTCTAGAGCTTGTCAATGGTTAAGATTACATTTAGATCTGTTTCACTGAGAGTTTGACCAAGTTATTTGTCTTTATCCATAATTTTATTCATTTTCACTAAGAAAAATAAAAATAGGGGCCCTCCCTGGTGGCACAGCGGGTTAAACAATGCACTATGAAGCAAACTACAGCCATTGCCACATGAGTTCGATCCCTGCCGCCGGCCAGGGAGGAGACCCACATGGCACAGCAGACCTCTCCTGCCTAGCCCGCTGCTCCCCTCAGCAGTGTATTTCAGTCAGTTCTGCTCCCCTCTCTGTCTGGTGAATCCTCTCACCTCCCTGGACTCCGGCCTGTACCCCAGCTCTTGTATGCATAAATAAATAAAAAATATATTAAAAAAATAAAAATAAAAATAGGGAGACATAAGGGAGAAAAGACACTTCATTAAAACTTTGTCCAAATAATACCAGTTAATATTTGGAAGGAAAGACCTCTTAGCATCATTGTATTGAAAAAATTCATACCTTTTCTCACTTTATTTTCAATTTGTTTCAGCTCAGTTTTATGTTTTGGACCTTCTTTCCATCAGTCAAATGACAGTGGACATAAATAGTCTCTCTGCATATCTACTCAAATTACATAAACATAGACAAACACATATACATGTAGCTTAACAGACCATGGAACTTCTTTATAACATATATAATGTATATTTCATCTCTGAAATATTTTCATAAAAGTGGTCAATCAATATTGAATTTGCCATAAGACAAGCCTCATTATTCCAAAAACAACTTTTAAGTATTAGACTATTAACTATATTAAAGACCAACATCTAATAGGATGATTTTCAGGGATTTGCACCAGAATTTCAGCTTTGGGGAGAGTCAGAGATTGCTTCTTTTGAATTACTAGCGTGCCTGATGACATGGTAGTATGACAGTGAGAAGTCATAGGCTCTTGTGTTTGCCCTGAGAAAGAGGTGGTTAAGTTGATTGACATAGAAGTGGTTGCATACACACTTGCTAGTCCTCAAAGCCATTTTTAAAAGGTTCCACTATGGAGATACACTGTGGTGATACTCTGTGGTGATACTATAGTGTATCACTATGGAGATACACTGTGGTGTATCTCCATACAATCTGCCAGTTATGTCATGCCCTGACAACTCAATAAAATTATAAAATAATAACCTGGGAATAATTACAGTAAAGCTAATGTTTTAGTCTATTGCAGTTTTGCCCCAGAGATTAAATGGTAACAGAAAAGAAAGGGCTAAAGTATTGTTGGGGTTAGTTGTTCCTCATAGATATTGCCATCCAATGAGAGAGTTCTCAGGGTATAGTGACATTATGATTGCTCAAAATGACACTGCTCCAGATTCAGACAATGGGACATCACAAGAACACTGGAAAGATTAAGTCTGATTTCCTGGCTTTTCTTAGCACTGTTTAAATTAGTTAATTTCCCTAAGTCATAAATTAAGATTTGTTTGAACACTTGCAAGTATTTCAAGTGTAATTGTAGTAGGAGTTTTGTTCTTCTCTTAGATTTTGAACTTCAGAACATTATTTTTTCTGATTAATCTCAATCATAATTTTAGGTGTTCTTACAATAGCGTTTATTGTGTCTTTTAAAAGCCTGCATGATGACAGTTTCCAAGAGAAGAAAGACTGACACACTCTATGGATTTTGGGGTGAACATTCATGTAAACCCTTCAGTCTGTCAGGCCCGTTTTTAGAACCATGCAACTGTTTGGTACTTTGTCATTGCATTTTTTTCCTGTTATGCAATGACTTCCTGAGCAGATGACAAGATGCCTTTTCTCAACAAAATTTTCAACATAGCTGTTTTGGTGACTAAGTTTTGCAGGAGTTTTTTAATCAAGTGCACCTAAAAAAACCTTTTGGCTCTTTGAACATATTATCCCTTTTCCTTTAAAAGTGTAATTTTGTAAACTTACCGATTCCCATAAAGAAGAGTCATTTTCAAAGAAACCACTTGGATCCAAAGTAGCACATTACTTAATTGTTCTACTCTAATCAGATTTATGATTCATCCCATATGAATGAATGAATGTTCCAAATATTAGATAGACAGTTATTCTCATTTATAACTAATATTTTGTGTTTTCCTCTAATGTCACCCTGATAGTGACTGTGGATGAATACCATTCTCAAATGTATCATGATTTCCTTCCTTGTCAAGCTAAGCAGGATGAACTTTAAGTTATACTTGTTGATTTGCATTTTATTTTTGTGTGTAAGTTTATTTGACCTGACATTAAATATTTGGAAACTATTTTATAACTGATAAATTATTCCTCCTCCGATTTTAATAATCTCTTCTTCCTCATTTTCTTGCATTTTTAAAATATTGTCATTTATTTTTGCTTCTAACCTGAAAATTAGGAAGCTGGCAGATGCTAGATATACACATTTATAAAATATATCTGATGATTGTTAAATGTGCTGAGAGGCTGTTGCTGTAATGCAATTGAGTTCCTTGACTTTAAAAGTAGTGAGAGATGAAGGTATGAGGAAATGTGTCAAAGTGTAACTGTGCCCCTCTCCTGAAATAGTCATCAGAAGATTGTGGCTGGCAATTGACAAACCATGCACCAGCTACTACTCATCTGCCCATTTTGTACATGAGCCTATTTTCACTCAGACCATAAGATACATCCAGTTAATTTGGTTGAATCCTTATGAAAGAAAATATTTACCTTATTTTTCTCAATGTCTAGTCCACCAAACAAAAGCTTTAACATCACCCAGGAGCTTATTATGTTACAGGGAAAACCCAATGTGAAATGAGTTAGCCTGACTATGAGTCCTTACTTGTGTTTTTAAAGGGGACTTGTAATGAGACTCAATTTCAGGCACACACAAAATAGGTTAATAAAGGGTTTGCTTACAAAAAGGGGAAAATGAAGAAAGGAGTAAGTCAGGGAGAGAGAGAAATTGGTGAATACACTCTACTTGTTCTGCTGAGCTGGAACCCCAACAGCATGCTGAACAGCTGGCAAAAACCAAGGACCCCAAGGCCTACATGTTTGGTTACATACCAAACCTGGATGCTTAACTCTACCCTCAGTTCCCACCAATCCTCTTTTTGGTGGTGATGCCATTATGGGATTTGTAGTCCTTGGTGCCTTGGATCTCTTTGGTCTAGGGTAGGAGCAGCTTCCATAAAACCTGTTTGTGGAGTTTGTTCAGGACATCCTTTCCCCCAACAGTTAGAAATGCAGAATCCCAGGTACAGAAACCTGAATTGTCAACATTTCCATGTGATTTATATGCACATCAAAACCTGAGAAACCCTGGATAGAACCTAGAATGAATGCTCTTGGTACTTCAAGACCAAAGGCATAGTTTACATTCTCAAGGATGAAAGTGTTAGATATAGCATGATTATCATTCCCATCTAAAGACCCTCTAAGATATTCTGAGAATCTGCTTATCTGGGACAACTACCTGAATTGATCAGCAATTAAGATGTGGACTCTAGATGAGTGAATGAGAAAGATGTGCACAATGTGGTTTTCAACCAAATAACTGGGATTGGCAGGTTTAGTGTGTAATCCCCCCACATTTATTTTTTTAAATTTTTTTAAAGATTTATTTATTTATGCATACAAGAGCTGGGGTACAGGCCGGAGTCCAGGAAGGTGAGAGGATTCACCAGACAGAGAGGGGAGCAGAACAGGCAGACTGACCGAAACACACTGCCAAGGGCAACAGCGGGTTGGGCAGGAGAGGTCTGCTTCGCCATGTGGGTCCCCTCCCTGGCCGGCAGCAGGGATCAAACTCGTGCTGCAGTGGTTGCAATTTGCTTCATAGTGTGTTGCTTAACCCGCTGCGCCACCAGGGAGGCCCTCCCCCCACATTTAAATCCACAGTAGGTGTTTTATTTTCTCTCCTCCACATGCAGATTACCTGGATTAGAAATAAAGTGTTTTTTGAAAACCTTACCAAAATTTTTGAAGCACAATTGTTTCTCTTAGACATAGGGAATATTCTATCAGTTCAAGCTGTTTTGCAAAGCTGTTTACCTGATGCAGCCCATTTCAATTACTGTACATTGGCGATGAGGACTTTATAAAGCTCAGAGGTCATTGTATTCATATCTGTTATGAGTTAACATAAATGTCAGTTGTAATTACAAGTTCCATGGTGTAGAAATTTTAATTAACTCTATTGAATGCTGGTTTTGGGGAAACAGAACTATTCTTGATTTTATGCCAGATTTTTATAGACCTTTGCAACATTTCCCCACCCTAGGGTATGTAATTTAACTATAAGAAGAAGTATGGTTGGGATTGAAGATAACCTTTATTCTATTCAACAAAATCCACTAACCTTTTCCATTAGCCTACTTCAGGGTAATGTGTGATTGTAAGCAAACAACTTCACTTATTTCCATATTATTTACCACTGTGTTCAAATGAAATAGTAGAGGAACACACAAAAAAATAAATCAAGAATTTTCAGTTTTTTCTTCTGGTTATTGTTTGATGCTTGGACAAAGCAAATGTTGACGGCCCCCTTAGATCTGTTCTCTCATTCCCTGTTCCCTCCATGGCAACCTGTAGGGGAAATCAGGTCAGCAGAGGGGTGAGGTGAGGGATGAGTGATGGTGTGTTTCTGTTGCATTTCTTGCATTGTTTGCTGATGCCTTGTCCTGGCTTTCTGAAGAGATGTATACTTTGGGAATGTAGGAATGAGTTCGGTTGATAGTCTCCCCTTATATAGGACCTAACAGGGGAGTTTCTGGGTCTGAAGATAATTCCTCTCCCTTGAGATCTTTCTTCCAAAAGGTGGTGAGCATTTGATATTTTATTTACAAGGGAAAAGAAGAACGGGTGTTTTGAACATAAAAACCATTGCACAGGAAAGCTGAATGTGGGAATTATGAATAATGAGTTAAAAAATCCAGGTCCTTGGCAAAATTGTAAAATTTTAAAACACTATCTAGAACTTCTTTTTCCAAATAGTGTTAGATATTATCTTACTTGGCCATATATAATTGTATGGCTTTAGAGTTTACACAGAAACACATTGTCTCAGTGAACTATCCTGTAGTGCTGTGAGGTAGGCAGGATAGCTTGCCTGGGTATGGCTATTTTACAGATGAATTTTGCCTCATGGATGGCATGGGTGGACTGTTGCGTGGACCTTCTGACTCTGTTTATAAGATAGATAGTATCTCGGGTAATTTATATGTCTTTAACACTTAGTACCTGAAACGCTACTAGTGCCTCTTTAATGATGTATGTGATATGTATTTTCTTATAGCAGTAACACAATGTCTTATTGTTGCCTGAATATAAAGAGAAAGAAATGTCAAATTGAAACAGTCTGAATATATTTGGAACATTAAAAGTTTAGGCGTCTATCCTTGAAGATGGATCTTAGAGATGCAAAAAGAGCAAGTGAGTGTAATAAGGAATTAGTCTTGGATGGTTTTCATATAGGATCAATGTTTATGTGATGGTGTTATCTATAGGATATGCTGAATATTCCCAAAGTCATGAATTTTACATTTGGATCTGTGTAAGGAGTCAGAACTTAACCTTCAAAGTTAATATCACCTCAGAGGTGAATCCATTTATCAGGAATTGCAAAAATTCTACACACTTAGGAATCTTCCTATAGTGTACTACAAGTTGGGAATAGGGCTTCATGCAAGTTGACCCCATCTTTTGTTAATGAAATCTGACAATTCCTGCTTTTGAGGATAGGAGGTCAGCTTTTCATATGGAGTTTGATAGGGAGAGAAAAGGAACTTCAAAAATAGGTGTGCTTTCAAGTTCTGGACTAAGATAACTCTAAATAACACCTCTTAACAAAGTCTATGTTAGGTCATTGATAAAATTAAACATCTTGTCATTTTTGTCCTGCAAAGAGCAATGTGAGCTGGAAGGATATATCTTTATCTTTCAGGCAAATGTGATTTTTGAAATAGTAACAACTCAGAAGGCAAAGGACTTTGTCCAACCAGATGAGATGCTCAAATACTGGACTCTAGTGTCCTAATAATAATTCGAATGCCCCATCCCTGTTAGGCATTGACCCTTAAATTGTTGCATTATGGGGAGTCCAGAAGTTTCTGGGGAGAGAAAGGAGTGACATCACATTGAAGGGTCTCAGTGAGTGATATTTATTTCAGAACCACAGCTATTCACCATTTGGAATGGAAGTGCTCCAACATTTTGACAAAAGCAGAATTCGCATACTGGTATGAGGATTAATGTCAGATCTCTCTTTGTGGAACCAAGTTTTGTTTGTCTCTCTGAATCATCTTTTCAAAACCCCAGACTCCTTTATATTACGCTAAAATAAAGCAGTTTAAAATAATGTATGCAATTCATCAGTGATATTTCTTTATCACAGTAAATTATCAAAAGTGAATGGGAATTACAGTGATTAGTAAATTTTTCAAGGAATATAGAGCCTTTAGTTTTGCTTCTTTTCTTTCCTGGGAGCCATGTATTAACCTCAAATCATGATCTAACAACACATAATCTTATATCCTCTCTGTATCCAGGAGACTCTCCTGGAGATAATTAATTAAATCACCAAATATTTCTTGAATGCCTACAATTGAAAACAGAATTGGGGGATTGGGATGGGCATGATTGAAAATGTCAGCCTTGTGTGATTTAATCATTGGAGATGAAACATTGAGCACCAATAACATCAGGCGGCATTAGTATTGGGGCCAGCAGACTCAGGAAACAAAAAGCACGGACTGACCTTGCTTCCTTCTGGACATGCATTCCCAAGGGATTTGGGCCAACTGTTTGTGAATGTTGATATCTTCTGTGATTTTGATGGTTTAGGTGAAGTAGATATTATGGATGCATTAGTACGTGGCATTTGAGCAAGCTGTGTGAAATGTCTGTAGGTATTTCTTACATCTTCAAGATCTTTTTGAAGATTTTTCTCTTTATTGGAAGAACTGCTGCTCTCCTACATGATGACTTGCAAACCACAACAATATGCCTTATCACCAAGTGCTCTTGCTAGCTTAATGCATTTGTGGGGCCATATTCTTCACCTAGGTATGTGGCAAGTCTTACTCATTGGTTTCCAAGTTTCCTTACCTTTCTGAAGCTGTTAGCATTGCAGAGTTTCTCAGACAAAGAAAACATGTTTCCTTGGATGTCATGGTTCTGAAGGGTTGTGGGGTTCTATTGGCAAAGTTCATTTGTCTATTCTTGGCACCAGAGGAGTTTTAGGGCATCTGAGAGTTCTAGAAAGATCATTTCCTTGGGGGAGTGTTCAGACTTGCTAGATTCTCATCCCATTCTGCTGCCCATTTCTGTGTGAACTTAGGTCACATCCTCTTTTGGACATATTTTCTTTGTGGCAAAATGATGGTTAGGGGATTCAGACACAACAATTAATATCCCTTGGTTTTTCTTCCAAACAGCACTGGATGACCTGAAGCTATTTTCCATATTTGCAAATCCTAATGAAAATCAGACAGTGGTCCAGATGTTCATATGTATTATTACTTAATAAAATGTGGTTTGTTAGACAGTATTTTGCAAGTCCATTTGAGACAAATTCTCAAAAGAACATTTGGAGGAAACAAATTAGTGACTGATAGACAAGGTAATCATGAGCTCAGATCTTTTATCTGCCTGTGACTTGAAGGTCAGGGATAAAAAACACCTACAAAGGCAGTGAAAGGTAAATTTCATTAAAAGCAAATCCACTTTCCTACCATGTGAAGGTGGAGTTTTACTGGGATGATATTTAAATATCAAAGTGTTGTCTGGAAATGGCAGTATCAACATCACCTGGTGAGAAGGGCAAATCTTGGGCTCCTGAATGAGAAACTCAAAACTCAGGGATGTGTTTTCATGAACATTCCAGGGGACATGACTATCCACAAATGTCTGAGAAGCATGGAAACATTTTAACCTTTCGAAGCATCTTTACAAATGACACATTACTTGATTCTTCTCATCACCTGATGACTATGACTTGAGCAACAACTTTTACTTGCATTGGATATGTGACTGGCACTCCAATAAGTATTCCAGTCTGGGGTCATAAAGTCAATTTTGCATACTTGTTATTGAGCTCTTGGTATCTTTAGTTTATGGATTGCAAATGTGTATTCTCTTCTACTAAGTTTAACCCCAATATTACTATTTTTAATTTTTTTTTGATTTATTTAATTATACTTGACATTATTTGTAGTCCCCAGGGTATACCCACCACCATTTCACCCGTGCACCATCACCTCAGTCCCTTGTGCTCTTTCTGCCCTCATCCCAGTCTTTTCTCCATCTTCCCTCCAATGATCCCTTTGGTTTATCTTTGACCTTTTGTTCTTGTTGTGTTTTGGTTTGTTAGTCTCTTTCCTTGTTTGTTTGTTTTTGGCTGTAATTGCTCTTTTCCTAGAGCTCTCTATTATTATTATTATTTGTATTGATTTTCCTTTACATTCCTCCTAAAAGTGAAGCCATCTAAAATTTTCTTTTGCCTTCTGACTTGTTTCACTGAGTATAATTCCTTCTACCTCCATTTGTGTTTCTATAAATGGCCCTAGTTTATCATTTTTGATTGCTGAATAGTATTCCATTGTGTATATGTACCACATCTTCTCGATCCAGTCATCTACTTTTGGGCATTTGGGTTGTTTCCAGGTCTTACCAATTATAAATAATGCTACAATAATCCTGGGGGTACAGGTATTATTTTGGATCAGTGTTTTTGTGTCCTTTGGGTAGATCCCTAGGATTGGAATTGCTGGGTCATATGGTAATTCTATTTAGTAGATTGAGAAACCTCCATACAGCCATCCATAGCGATTAGACTAACTTGCATTCCCACAAGCAGTATAGTAGAGTTCCTTTTTCTCCACATCCTCACCAACATTTGTTGTTGTTAGTTTTTTTTTTTTTTAATATATTCCATTCTTACTGGTGTAAGGTGATACCTCACTGTGGTCTTAATTTGCATTTCCATGATTATGAGGGATGTGGAGAATTTTCTCATGTGCCTGTTGGCCATGTGGATGTCCTCTTTGGAGAAGTGTCTTTCAAGCTCTTCTGCCCATTTTTTGATTGGGTTTTTTGTTTTGTTATTCTTGAGTCTTATGGTTCTTTGTATATCTTTGTGATCAGACCCTTGTCTGATGTGTGGAGAACAAAGATTTTTTTCTCAGTCAGTAGGGTGTCTTTCCTTTGCTGTACAGAAGCTTTTTATCTTGATGTAGTCCCACCTGTTTATCTTCTCTCTCATTTTTATTGCTTTGGGGATGCATCTTCAAAGGCATCATTGAGATGTATGTCTTGTAGCATTTACCTATGTTTTCTTCTATATATTTTATTGCTTTGGTTCTTACATTTAGGTCTTTTATCCATTTTGAGTTGATTTTCATACATGGTGTGAGATAGTGGTCCAGTTTCATTTTTTTGCATGTGGTGGACCAGTTTTGCCAGCACCATTTATTGAATAAGCTGTCCTTGTTCCATTGCATTTGTCAAAGATCAGGTGTCCGTAGTTGTGTGGTTTTACTTCTGTGCTCTCTATATAGTTCCATTGGTCCGTGTGTCTGTCTTTGTTCCAGTACCATGCTGTTTTAATTACTATTGCTTTGTAGTAAAGTTTGAAGTCTGGGAGTGTGATACCTTCATTCTCCTTTTTTGTCAAAAGAGCTTTGGCTAATCAGGGTTTTTTTGTGTCTCCATATGAATTTCATCAATATTTGGTCTATTTCCTTGAAGAATTTCTTTGATATTTTTATTGATATTGCATTGAATCTATAAATTGCTTTTGGTAGGATGGTCATTTTGATAATGTTGATTTTTCCTATCCAAGAGCAGGGGATATCTTTCCATTTCTTTGTGTCCTCTTCTATTTCTTTTAACAATGATTTATAGTTTTTCTATATAGGAAACTATATTTCTTTATAGTTCTTCTATAAAGAAAAAACAGGAGAAAACACAAATAAATAGGATCACAAATGAAAGAGGAGAAATTACATCAGACTCAAAAGAGATTAAAAGAATAATCAGACAATACTATGAGCAGCTATATGCTAACAAGCTTAACAATCTAGAAGAGATGAACCAGTTCTAGAAAGATATAACCATCCAAAGCTAAACAAAGAAGAAACAGAACACTTAAACAGACCAATCTCAAGTAATGAAATTGAAGAAGTACTCAAAGTACTCCCCCAAAACAAAAGCCCAGTACCAGACAGATTCACAAATGAATTCTACCAAACATTCAAAATTGAACTAGTACCTATCTTACACAAACTCTTTCAAAAAATCAAGAAAGAAGGAATACTACCAAATATGTGCTGTGAAGCCAATATTACACTAATACCAAAACCAAAGATAACACAAAAAAGAGAACTACAGACCAATCTCCCTAATGAACACAGATGCAAAAATCCTCAACAAAATTCTAGCCAACAGAATACAAAAATGCATAAAAAGAATAATATATCACGATCAAATGGGATTTAGTCCAGAAGCTCAAGTATGGCTCAGTATCCGAAACTCGGGCCCTCCCTTGTGACGCAGTGGGTTAAGCAACGCACTGTGAAGCAAACCGCAGCCACTGCAGCACGAGTTTGATCCCTGCCACTGACCAGGGAGGTGATCCACATGGCGCAGGCAGACCTCTCCTGCCTCACACGCTGCTCCCCTCAGCAGTGTGTTTCAGTCTATCTGTCTGTTCTGTTCTCCACTCTGTCTCTGGTGGATCCTCCCACTTCTTGCACCTCCAGCCTGCACTCAGTTCTTGTATGCATAAATAAATAAATCTTTTTTTTGTAGTTTTGAATACATTTATTAGCTATTTCTTTATTCTATGAATGGCTTTTTTTTATTAGTTTTATTTGACATCATTTTCCTCATTTTGGCTTCTTGCTATCTAATTGAGATGTCTACCATCTATTTTGTAAAGTTTTCAAATACAACATAAATGGTAGACAACACCTTTAACAAAATTTTAAGATAAAATTTTAAAAGCTAAAAAGAAAGAAAAATTAAACTCACCTACAGTTCTTCTATTTATTGTTAGCGATTAGTTTGCTTATATTCATATACAAATAATACATTTGTACAAATGTGGAGTCATTTACATATGATTTCATAGGTACTTTTGCTCCCTTAATACATACTGAATCTTTGTGTCCATAATTATTAATTTATAATTGTAATAATCAGAAACAGAAGCTATATTCATATATATGTGTATATATATAAACAATATAGAAAAATAACAATAGGCAAATAGAGGAGATATATATTATATATATAACACCCATATGTGTGTGTTTATGTATGTGTGTCTGTCTATCTATCTATCTATCTATCTATCTATCTATCTATCTATCTATCTATCTATCTATCTATCTATCTGAGAGATTTAAGAAATAATCTGCAGTTCTGGAGGCTGGCAAGTCTAAAATCAAGTGTAAGCTAGTTGGATACAGATGCAGGGATGGGTTGATGTTACAAGTCTGAAAGCCATCTTCTGACAGAATTACTTCCTCCTCAGTGAAGGTCAATCTTTCTTCAGGGTATGGAATCAGGCCCATCAACATTATAGAGAATAATCTGTCTGCTTAAAGTATACTGATTTAAATGTTAATCTCTAAAAAAAAAACCAACAACATCTAGACATGTTTGAGCAGATAGGACTTAGTGAACTTGATGTATAAAATTAATCATCACAATGATAATACTTTTAATGGGTATAAATTGCATACAAACTACAGATTAGCCAATCAACTAAGGTTGGGGAATTCAGATTGTTCCCATTTTTTCCATCCTTACATCTAGCACACCTTTGGCTCTTTTTTCTTTAAGATCAATTCACAGTTTGGAAAGGAATGCCCATTTCTAACTTTTTAAATAATTGACTTCTTATTGTCAAATTGCATTTTGGCCCTTACACCACACCTGAAGACTTCACAGTGGGGAGGATGCTGGGTTCTTCTGGCACCTTGATTTTCTCCTTTCTTCCTCAGCCTGCAGGTCACTAGGAACTGGTATGATGCTGAGTTCCTGGGCCACATCCTCAATAGAAGAAGTGGCAGGTGCTGGTCCTGAGGCACTTCGCTGGCTGCAACTGTATATCTACAAGGACCGTGAGGTCACCAAGCAGCTGGTATGGCGGGCAGAGCGGATGGGCTACAAGGCCATATTTGTGACTGTGGACACCCCTTACTTGGGCAACCGATTTGATGATGTGCGTAACCGGTTCAAACTGCCACCCCAACTCAGGTAAAATGGGTCTCTGGTCACCTGGCCTCCCGAGCTGGTTTTCTAATACTCTTTGCTTTTGTCATTGGGCTGCTGGGTTTTCTACAGTTACCAAGTAGGTATCCTAGGGTAATTAGTCAATAGAGTTTCACAAAATCCCATTCCCAAAGTATAGCTAAAAAGGATCTTATTTGATAATGGTTCAGGAGATAATGCGATTGCCAAATATATATAAAATCTCTTGCAAATCACATCCCATTTGTGGATGTTATGTACTTGAGCTATAAAACATTGAAATTGCCCATATGTTTATAAAGTTCAAATTAACGAATGAATTAAGGGCACTGGGAAATATGAATTGCCAAATAGGTGAAAGATACTTAATATAGCCTAGGTAACAGTTTTATTATGAACCCCATAGTCCGACTCTTTGCTGAAATCAGAGAACCACCTTTTCAACTTCATTTTTTAGTATTTATAACAAATATAGTTATAAAGATTGAAGAAAGAGACAAGAGTGGAGACAAAGGAAGTCATATGTTTGATCTCTTGCCTTCTTTCAGCAATATTCCTCTTTCCTTGTGGTTCATCCATGAATCAAAATTCATTCATTCATTCATTCACTGGCTCATTCATTCATTCACTTACATTATCAAAGACAATATATCTAATAATCTAAAATGGGACCAAGATGACTTTATCAGGTCATTTGCCTGTTCATTAGCAGGGAATTATTGTTCTTTTCCTTCTAACATATTAGGGTTAGAAAGCAGTGGCCCTGCATTCAGCCAGGAATCCAGTGGCGCTTACTGAGAAAAACTCCAACATCCATGAATTGTAAAACTCTTTTCCTCTGTGGTTTTTCTTTATCCAGTTTCCACCAAAATCTGCTATTAGATTCTTCATAGCCATGTATGATTGATGATTGGAGAGAATTTTGGTGATGCGGTATCAGAGCATCCATCAAAATATATGAAATGATGAGGATTCTATACATTTCACACATTGCTTATTCTGCATATATAGAATAACCCCTTGTAAAAGATTAAAATCTAAAAGATTTAAAATAAAATAGCATTCCATATAAGGACAAGAAAACTGGAAAACAGAAAACCCATATATCTAATCCCATAGACAGCTACATAAATCCATAGACAGTGTTGTATTATAAGCATCACATAATTGTAATATAGTTTTGCTGTGTATATATATCTTTTTCAGTTGAAACTATTGTGCATAAAATCTTGCTGTTGACCCATATGTAAATTAACTATGTAATGTAATCTCTGTGATATTTCCAGGCAGGTCTGGGATATTATTCCTCTATGTAATACCTTTTTAGCCCAATGGCAAAAAGAAATTTCTCTCCCAGGAAGACCTGCCAATAAACCTATTCCACATGTCCTAGACATAGGGTCACCCAAGCAACCTGTCTTTCTTTTTTTTTTTATGTTTTTTTATTAAAATATTTTAAAATTTACATATACTTGCCATTAATTGTAATCCCCATGTATTCCCCATCACCATCTCACCAGTGCACCATCACCT
>JAGFMF010011643.1:6016194-6032129 GCA_019455555.1 Galemys pyrenaicus | reverse complement strand
CTTTGTTTTGGCTAGTGTGTCCTTTGCTGTACAGAAGCTTTTAAGTTTGATGTAGTCCCACCTGTTTATCCTCTCTTTCACTATCTGTGCTTTAGGTGCAACCTGTCTTTCTAAGAGAACAAAACCGAAACCAAAAATCCCTGACCTATTTCTACTTCTTATCAAATTAATCAGAAAGTAGATGCCATAAAATTTTGTTAATATGAAATCTGTACTCACACTACGTGCTCATTTGGATTATCTTATTTTATAGACTCCTGAGATGGTTTTTCACTTGTGACAGAAAAAATTACTCATTATTCTTCTTTTACTACTTGAAAAATAATTTGCTATTCTTTTTCATCTTCTACTTGCTTCCGCTATTACTATTACCAACAATAGTAAGAAAAAATACCATAGGCTGTTTTTTGTTTTGCAAGTTAATTTGTCTTTTGTAACTTAAGAGGTACTTTCTTGCCTCAGATTAAAAAATATATATTTTTCACATGACTACCTACTTGGATGGGGGCAATGACACAGTGGTTATTTCTCCTTGATATCCCTTGTTCCTTTCGTGCCCAGCCCACTCAGGAGCGGGGAGGTTGATTTGCTTTTTCCCATTGCCTTTGATCATGGGCTCCCACCCAGATGACATAAAGGACCACGAGACAAAGGCCTTTTCAGCTGTCGACATGCACAGGAGTGACTGTGGCTCCCGACTTGTCACATCTCCTGTCTGAAGATGATCAAATAATGAGCAACACATCCAGGTTATGGGGAACACAGGAAATACCTCACAGCCTGGTGCACCCGGCCCCCCAGAGTGCATGTTGACTTTATTTGTCCCAATGGACTTCATGGGGAGTGGGGGGGGCAGCATCTTCTGCTTACCTCCCCAGTGGCCTGCGTTCAGCAGTTGAAGGCAGAGTACACTAATGGGAGGTCCAGGCTTCCGCTTGAGCCCACATACAACCCAAAAGCTCGTCTGTTACAGCCTGATATGAAATCAGGTTTCTTTCCGCAACTGACCTGACTCATAGAAGGTGAAGCCTGGCTTTTCAGAAGTGAGGTTTGGCAGGCGAGGGAGGCAGGAAATCCAGAGGAGAATGAGTGTAAAGCAGTGACTCCTTCCAGCCCTTGCTACTTCCTCTGCCTGAGTTGGCGGGGGTGGGGAGGGGTGAGGGTTGGGGAGTGGGGGGGTGAAATGGCGGGGAATGTGGGGGGAATCCCAACTGACTCTGGCATCTGGGAACAGCATGAGTTCAGAAGTTTGGTACCTCTGCTTGTTTATATGCAACATGCACGTATATGTACGTTATGAATAACACAGAGGTTCCTGGAACTGAGGGAAATAAGAATTCTCATCTGCTCTTGGTAGAAGCAAAGAATGAAGCCAGTTCCTTAGGCCGATTCCTGAGGCTTTAAGGCCAGGACCTTTTTCTCCTTCTAAAGCCCATGGAAATGGTACATTTACCCAGTGTAAAGATTTGACTTTTCAATATAGGGCTAGGGCAACTTAAAGGGAATGAAAGATATTTCCTATCATTGACTGAGATCAAACTAAATCATGATACCTAGCCATTAAGTATTATGCTCAATGCTTTGCTATTAAGCCCTGAATAATCTTTCAATTGCAACAACTAGATAAATCACACAGTAATGGATCAGACTGCCATTGACTTCCCTGGTTCTCATATTATAAAAATGGCTGGTGAAGCTTTATGCTAGCCAGCCCCTCTATTACATCTCTGACCCTCTTGCACCTTCATCTTCTTTCTCTCGGCCCCAACTTCACCAGCTTCCCTGCTGTGCTTTCAACATCCCAGGCAGCCCTGTACCTTGGAGTCTCAACCACTGATTGTTTCCTCTACCTTAACTTTCTCTTCCCAAATCAATGCAGGACTAACTTCCTCCCTTCTTTTCAGTTTTGGATCCATCAGGAATGGATCTATACATCTTTATTTTTGGAACTCTACATAAAATACAATTGAGATCAGACTAGAGACATGTATATGTGGGAATCATGATGGGGTGGTGAGAGAAAGGTTTGTAAAGGAGGACTTGGTACATGGCCCAACAGCCTCTGAAGTCTGCTCAGGAAAACATTTATAATACAACTGTGTTAGAATAATCAGTCACTTCCCTGGAACCTATGTATATGCTACTTAACATGGCGAAATAGACCTTGCAGTTAAGATTAAGTTAAGGGATGGATGGTTAGTCTAGATTATCTCAGTAAGTTTAATGTAGTTAAATGCACCCATTTAAGAAGGAGGTAGTGTGTGAGACTAAGAGAAGGAGATAAGATGAAAGAAGCAGAAGTTAGAGTCAGAGAGTACAACTGGTCTTTATAAGCTGGAAAGAACAAAGAAATGACACCTCCCCTAAGGCCTCCAGAAGGAAAATTGCCCTATTGGCACACTGAATTTAGGCCAGTGAGACCCCTTTTGGACTTCTGAGCTCCAGAACTGTAGTATAATAAATCTGTGTCATTTTTTTAAGCCTCTGTGTTTGTGATCATTTGTTATAGTAACAACAGGAAACACATATATCTCTGTTGTACTAATTGAAACCAATTTTGACGATCATATTTAAAATTTCTAGTTGAATGTCTGCCAAGGTTGTATTATCAATGTGCTGCTCTCCTCCCACCCCTCCACCCCCTCCCATATTTTATATGGCACTTAAATTCTGACATGCTTTACAAATTATGTATTGTTTATTTTTCTCATTTTTTATTTCTTTTGCTAGAATATCAATTCCATGTTGCCAGGATTTTTGATTGTTTTATTTACTGGTATAGCCTCAACTTTGGAAACACTGGCATTTAGTAGGCATGTGATAAGTAATGTTGAATTAATCAATAAAAATGACCAAATAAGTCTTCCCCAATAAAACAGGACTAGTTAGAATTTGAATGAGTGTTTGAGCTCAACCTAAAATATATTCCCTGCATTTTCTCCTAATTGTTCAACCATATTCAGGAAGAAATTAGCAGGACTATGTTCTCTATCTAAGTAGTTTCCTTACCATAGATTTAAAGGCTGGTGACCCATGCACCAATTCTTATATTTATATATATATAGATCTCAATTTCTGTCTCTCTCATATGAGGCTGAATGTATGGGCCATACTGTTGGATACACACACACACACACAAAATGTGACTTTTACTAATAAGTATTACATAGTTCTCAACAATATTATTATCATCACTGCTATTAGTTATTTAATAATGTTTAACTTTATTTAGTAATTGTTACTGTGTTTATGATGCCAACTTACTAAAATTTAAAATAATTTCTATATTATATTAGGAATTATGTTTGTGGGACATTCAAGGCACAATGAGTCCCTTACAAGCAAGAAATTCTATCCCTTGCCTTTGGGTCATTAAGAAGATTGGGATTCAGAGAAACAAGTTCTAAGTAATTATGTTATTATTTTGATGTTGCCCTTTTCCTTCCTTATGAAATGGAATATTTTGGTTATCAGAAGCCACTTTAAGTATTTTTTGTGTATATGTCATAATTCGAATAAAAATAGCTTTCATGGAGGTTTCCTTCAGAGTCATTGGTAAAACACTCCATCGTGGGTCTCTGTCAAGATATCTGAAAACTTTTTCTTGGCTTCTGGCTTTGAACAACGTTTTAGAGTAACAACAAGGCTTCATTGTGCACTGAAATTTCTGTGAGGCAACATTCATTCAAGTGTTGATCTGCATTTCACCGTCCAAGAATAACAACAGTTATTTATATAATTTTATCCATGTTTCTGTTTTTTCCTATTCATTTCACCCTTTCACCCCACCCCTGCTGAAACACTGTAGCTTGTTTGGGATGGGGGTGGGGTGCTGTACAGTGTATATACACATGTAAATGTTTTTCTCTCTTTTAATTCCTTTGGTTTTGGTTTTGCAAAGACAGACTGAGCCTTTTTCTTATGAACAATATTATTTAAAAGTTTGGAATTTAATGTCACTTAATATCATTTGTAAGTAATTGACTAGGTCTCCATAATGAGATGTTTAGTGACAGAAAGTTAGCTTAATTTAATTTCAAATGACAATAGAAGACCAAAGACTGTGGTAAAATATATCCCCACAAGTAGTTTTATAAAAAGAGTTGCCCCAGTGTTTCAGTTAAAATACCTACCAATGCTTACCAAATATGTTAGTAGGTATGGTTTTAATGGAGTTGGACTTTCTTATACTTTTTAATGGCTACCCGAGTCCATGAGACTTTGGGACTAACTGTTCAATCCTTATTGAGCAAACTGTCACTGGCTTGACAGTTATGCAGGATGAGATTGTTCATGTCTTTATGGTAATATATGCCACCCAAGGCTACACAACCAGTTACTTTATCTGAAAGTACACTAAAATATAAAAAGTATTAAACCTAGTTTTGTGTTAAAGGAAGTCTTATGATTCTTTTAAAAATAGTGTGTCTATGTACTTCTAGGTTTATATAAAAAATTGTCATAGTTATAGCTCCAAAATCCTTCCTGTGTTCACAGTCAAAACTAGTAGAGAGGAAGAGCTATGACTAAGTCAAAGATCATTATGCAGCTGTATTTTTTCCCAAAGAGGAGATTGGCTAGCAGGCTAATTTATAATGAGCAGAAGAGCAAGGTGAATTCAGGGCAATGTCGTCATTCAAAAACAGCCTTTCAGGGAAGTGAGGTTTACAACTGGAATAAGGGTTGTAGGGAGCTAAGTCACATGGATAGTGCCATTTCACATTCAGATGGCCATCATTTAGTCAGTGGTCAGAGGTACAGGCAGAAAAGACTTAGTCTCTACTTTGGGGAGCTGAAAAATTTGAAGCCGCATATCAGGAGATTAGATCAAGAGGTAAGATTTTAGATAGAGAGTAAATCCATAGCAGAATTTATGGGTGAGTTAGAGAAATACTGGTCTAAGCTAGGTTAACAAAATTAAATACTGGGGAAGACAACAGCTCAGTAGCATTGTGTTTTAGCTTGGGTTCCTCTAAGAACAGGCTGTGAATGCAAGTAGTTCCTTTGCAAGTTGAAGGGGATGTTGGTAATGGAGTGAAACATGGTGAGGAAGCACACAAGAGACATCTTATCAAGACAGCTGCAACTGAAGCTTAATCCTGATGGGAAATTCTAGAGGATAACTAAAATATTGCTCAGAGTTAGTCCAGAGCTAGTCTGCCTGTAGGTGAGGAAGTAGGTATTTATGTACCAACATACTTAATACTTCAAAACTGCTATCTGTGTGCAGTGACTCAGGTTCTAGGAGCAAGAGAAAGTCATATGTATTTGAATCTTCAGAGAAATAGAACTAACATGAGATAGACTGGTAGATGATAAATACATAGATTTATACAGATATATTTATGTGAGATTGGCTCCTGCAGAAATGGAGGGTGGGAAGTCCCACAACCAGTTGTCTAAAACAAGTTGTCTAGAACCACTGGCCAGGAAAGCTAGTGATATAGCTCCATTCCAGTCCTAACAGCCAGGGAATCAGGGGAGAGTATGGTGCTAATCCAAGTCTGAGTCTAACGGCATGAGAACCAAGTACTGGTCCAAATATTAAGGTTTCATCATCAGCTGCTCCAATGACCAAGATCAGGAGATGATGGGATTCCAAGCTCAAAAAAAGAGAACAAACTTATCTTTCCACCTCCTTTTTATTCAATTTAGGTCTTTAACAGAATGCATGTGCCTAGCCACATTGGTAAGGATGATTATTTTCACTCAGTTTACCAAGTCAAATGTTAATTTCAATTAAAAACATCCTCATTAAAACACCAAGAAATGCTTTACCAGGTATCTAGTCATCCTTTAGGTCAATTAAGTTGACACATAAAATTAACCATCATACCTCAAGCAACAGAATGAAGGTCTTGATAACTCATATCCTCATCACTATAGTCTGGAAGACTGGGAATTTTGAGTCAGCAGGCAAGGATCCTGAGGAGAACAAGTAAATAGAGGGAAAAAGGGAGAGTTGACATCTCCTTTGCTGGGTAACACTTCCCACTTTCTCCCTTTGCCTTCCACCTCCACTACTGTAACAGTAGAGCAGGGAAAAAGTCCACAGTGGCAACAGACAGAAGGTATTAACATGTTACCATAGTTCTAGTTCCTCTAGAATCTTCCATGAGGACATGGAAAGTTTCCTGAAGAGAACTGCCAGAATCCATCTCAAGTCTGGGGACAGAGAATATAGTTAGCAGTCAAGAGGCCCAATTTGAAGCCAAAATTCTGCCTTAGATAATTTTACACTCACAGGCATCTTGTTCTGAAGTTCTGGTTTGTTATTTTCTATGTAAAATAGGAATCATAGAGTATTTTCTAAAGTTATTTTTTTTTTGTGTGTGTGTGATAACATTGGTATACTAAGAGCCCTTTGTAAATTTCAATATACCATGCAAATGTTCATCTTTATGTTTAATATGTGCTGCTGGATGAAAATAGCATGATTTATTTTCTATCTTCCTACATGGTTTTAAAAGGTACAGACATTTGAATTTGGTCATACACTCTTCCTTGAAATGGATTTATTTTTATATAAACACAGCCTAAGGTGTAAAATAAACATTAAGTAGTCAATTAAGTCCTCTAGATTGTCACATTCATCCAGGAATCCTCCATCAAAACATGGAAAATATGCATTTGATCAACCAATAGATGGTTGAGGTGTGAACTACAATTTGAAGAGTAACTTTTTTTTCATTAACTAACTCTTTGTAAAGATATCTCTAGTTTGGGGAATTGTCTTATTTTTTGTATCTCTTTATTTCAGAATGAAAAATTTTGAAGCCAATGATTTATCATTTTCTCCTAATGAAAATTTTGGAGACAACAGCGGACTTGCTACTTATGTGGCTAAAGCAATAGACCCAGCTATCAGTTGGGAGGATATGAAGTGGCTGAGGGGGCTGACGTCACTGCCAATTGTTGCAAAAGGCATTCTGAGAGGTTTGTTTATTTCTCTACTTGCATTCACACTGACTTTCTGGTGCCTGCTGGACATAATCATGACATTTTCAAAAATAAATAATCAGAAAATTTAATGTGAAAATAGAAAGACACAACCTCTCTTAATTCTCCCCTTTTATCAGCAAATGTCTCCTTGTTTATAGGGAATATTCTGAAGAAATGCATGATGTAAGTAAGAGGTTACTTTTTCAAAAACTGGAAAGTTAGCTTTTTCAAAATATTGAGATACCATTTATTTATTTTTTAATTTTGGAGTTGTCACCAAATCGTGGAGTTTGGCAAGGTCTAGATAGTCTTGGGCTTTGACTAAAAATTCCAACAGTTAGTTGCCCTCAGACCAGCAAAAATCCACATACTACCAAGAATGATATTATGACAACCAGACCTGTTTTATGAGCCTTTTTAATATTTCTTCTCATCACTCCAAGTTCTAATGACCAGAAGTGATGTCTGAATGTGGTGAATCCCAAATTACCTCCCTGTGAATGATGACCAGAACATTAAAATCTTCAAATATCAAGCTGTGGGTATTAAGGAACTTAACTACTTCCCCAGTATCCATTGCATTCACATCCCACAAGGAGGGACCAAGGACTATAATAATTTGGAGTTAAATGTGTTCACCCACAGAAGTGTTTTCCTGTCTTTGAAAACGTTTTTTTTGTACAGTTATATAGAAAACTGACAAAATATATGATTTTAACAGAAATATTTAAGTGGCTTTGGAATGAGAGATTGATTTTATTAACTTACCTAAGGGTTAACAGGATTGTGACTCAGAATCAAAACTTTTTTTACTTGAAAATATATGAGACACATGACCCCTATATAATTAATTTTTTGGTATTAATTTTTCAGTCATTTGCGTATCTATATAACTTTGGAGGTACATTTTCATATCTTCATATGTGCACACACTTACCTTCCATCAAAACTCCCATGCCCATTATCTATCTTCATCCTTTCCCTTGCCCCCTGATTCCCTCTGATCACCATTTTATATTCCAAGGAGTTTAAATATGTGCTGTGCTATGCCTGTATGCATTTTTTTTTGTTATTTATATTCCACAAATAAGTGAAGTAATTGGTTTCTGTCTTTCACATTCTGACATATTTCACCTAGAATAAATACCTCAAGATCCATTTATTTGATCTCAAAGGCACTAATCCATCTTTGTAAAACCTGAATAAATAGTATTCCATTGAGGTTATATTCTATAATTTCTTTATCCAGTCATCTGTTATTGAGCACTTTGGTTAGTTTCATGACTTGACTATGGTGGATAATGTTGCTGTGAAGATAAGAGAACATAAATCTTTTAAGATTAGTGTTTTCATAGTCTTTGAGTAAATACCTAGCAGTAGTATTGCTGAATCATATGGCATTTCCATTTTTATTTTTAAAATATGTCTCCATGCCATTTTTCATAGTGGTTACACCAAATTATATTCTCATCAGGTGTAGATTAGTGTTCCTTTACCCCCATATCTTTGCCAAAATTTGTTGTTTCCATTCTGAGGTGGTATTTCCCGTTGCTTTTAAATTCACATTTTCCTTATAATATGTGATACTGAATGTATGTGTAGGCCACCTGGATTTTTTTCTTTAAAGTAGTGTTTTCTGGAGTCTTTTGCCTTTTTTTAATGTTGTTTGGCTTTTTGTTGTTAAGCAGTAGAGGCACTTTATGTAGATTTGAAATTAAACTTTTGTCAGGTGTGTGATGTGCAAATATCTTCTCCCAGTCTGTAGGTTGTCTTTTTATATGTGGGTGAATTTCTTTTGAGGTACAAAAGTTTTACTTTGATGGAGCCCCTCGTGTTTATTTTTGTTATTGTATCTCTTTACATTGAGAATCCATCCCTAAATATATCACTGTGGTTGATGTCCAATAGCATATCACCTATGTTTTCTTTTAAGTATTTTATGATCCAGATAAATTTTACAATTGTTATTTTCTTTGAAAAGAATCCATTGAGATTTTGATAGGTATCATGTTGAGCTTATAAATTGCCTTGGGTAATATGACCATTTCAACAGTGTTTATTCTTCTAATCCACAAACACAGTATATGTTCTCATGGTCATTTCATCTGGGGCCACTGCCACCTCATTGCCCTTTTTTTCTTCTCATCTATATAGATTATGTGACTTTTTCTATATATTTTCATGTTTTGCTTATAGCAGATATCCCAGATGTTTATTGAGTAAAATCCTCAGTGAAAACTATATGAATCTATATAATTAGAGAGAGCTCAAGAACAAGAGAAAGAGAGATGGTGCATTTGACATTTCTAAGGAAACAAGTTAATTATACATATACAGTTTACATTGTCTAGTTTTTCTGTAACTATTTAATTTATTTAGTAAACAAGACTCACCTCTATGACAACTTCATCATGTACTATATATGCTTAATCAGGATAGGAGGTTTGAGATGGTGGGGCCAGTTTTGGGAAATCTAGTTCTTGTTATTTCACAGATCATCATTCAAAAGTCACATGTTTTGACTGAAAGTCACCTATCCTCTTTAATTTTAATTTTATCAGAGAAGTACAGATTGTGTTTGCAGGAACATGAAATCATAGGCAGCTGGAAAGATCTCAATGAAACATTCTCCCCTTACCACAACTTTAAGAATTACATTTTATAAAAAAGATGCCAAGAATTTTTCTTGTAAAAAATAAGCAATAATGAGCCAAAATGGAAAAAAAAGAAATTCTTTTACATCCACACAGAAAATTTACCAAGATAAATTCTGGGCCATGAAACAAGTCCCAATAAATGTAAAGGAATTCAAATTGTATAAAATATATTCTCAGTCTGTAGTGGAATTTTAAATTAGAATCCAATAAAAAATATATCTAGAAAAATCTCCAGTTAAAAATAATTACAGTTTAATGAATGCAAATTGAACCGGAGATATAATCTCTTGTTGTGGTTAAAGTCTGCCCTTGGAAAACGTCGATACAAACTCCAAACATGTATTTGAGGATTTGGTTTCTTCTGGTAACAAACAAACAACAAAAAAAGGCATAATAGTTTTCAAGAGTTCTTTTAAAAATTAAAAAAATTCTAACTCAGCTGTCTTACCTCCATAAAGATATTTTATTTCTTAGAAATTAGCTGTTTTCATATATATATGAAAAGAATTTTTTTTCAAGATATACTCAGTGAATATTCATTCAATATTCCTGGATTGTGTTAAAAACTGCTGCCACCTAGGATTTATTTACTCTAAACTCCTGTAAGATAACAGAATTCTGGGTAAAAAAAATCTTTAGGGGGCCTCCCTACGTGGGCACAAGGGGTTGAGCACCTCACTGTGGGGTTTCTGCAGCCACTGTAGTGCAAGTTCGCTCTCCGGCCAGGGAGGGGACCCACATGGCACAGCAGACCTCTCCTGCCTTGCCTGCTTCTCCCTTCAGCAGTGTATTCAGTCGACCTTCCTATTCTGCTCCTCACTCTGTCTCTGGTGAATCCACTCATCACCTGTGTCTCTGGCCTGTACCCCAGCTCTTGTGTGCATAAATAGTAAAATCTTAAAAAAACAAAAACCCTAAAAGGCTCCTAGGCTGGAGAGTAAATTTCGAGTACTTATATTCACTTAGGTCTTTTAGATTAAATATGGAAATAATGTATTAATAAGATGGTAAATAATGCATTCTTCATTGACTACTTTGCCAGTCAATTAATGTATTTAGCAAATTATCAAATGTGGAATGTCACACCAATGTACTCTAAGAGTTAATAAAAATATCAAAAACTCATGAACATTTTACTAAGTCAGAAAATTTTGACCCACTCATTAAAGCGAATTGTTTTCTCTTGTGTTAAAATAAAATTCTGAACAGGTTTCCATAGATAGCTAAAGAAAGAGGCTCACACCTGGTCATAAATTGTTCTTTATTTCTCTAAATACTCATTATTCTACCTTCTGAGCAAACCACTTGTATTTTCCCCCAACATTTCCAGCACTGCCTGGAGAAACACAGAAAACCACTTGAAATGATAGAAGATAAACTGTTACTTTGTAGCACTTCAAATTAAAGTTTCTTATTATAACTGTAATCCCAACAATTTTTTGTTGCATAAATTTTGGATGCAAATTTATTGTTATAAACAGAACTTAGACTTGTTAAAAGCATTCAACCAATGAATCTTCCTCTACTTACTAATCCTTTTAGTTTACCTGCCCCATGCCATCAGATGAAACATTGTTAATGTTTAACTGAGTGGGGAACATGTGTCAAGGATTTTCTGTGCACTTTTTCAACTCATTTAATCCATATGTCAATCATATATTGGTTGTTTATTGATGTTCAGAGAACATCACTTACATAACAAGAAATATCAGGTGTGGGACTCAAATCCAGGTTGACTGACTATAAGCACTTAACCACTTCATCACTGGGTAGCATCAGTTTATTGACTATTTTCACAAAACACAAGTTGTAAATAAATAGTTTCAGACATCAGTTGGAGGACTGCATATCGTCTCAGTCATGGGATTCAAAAATATTGCAGTATATACATATTCACTTTTGATTTGGTATTTGCTATAATGCAAATGACTAGATAATGAGAACAAACCTCAATGATTCCAATCATATTTTACATTTTTCCTTAAGTTATATGTATACTTTTAGAAAGTGGCAAGCAGTGTTTCTTTATGAGAATAGACAAATTCATGCAAACATTAACAGGGAACTGCCCAATATGCTAACCAATAGCCAAGTTATTTAATAACATTTAAGTTATTAAATGTTAAATAAAGTTATTTAATAAATAAAGGTAAAATTATAGTTACTCAAACACGCTACCATGTTTGCATTAATCAGTAATTACATGTGACTAGTGGCTACTATGTAGAACTACACAAATATAGTATATTTCTATCATCACAGAAAGTTCTATCAGGCAGCACTCTATTGAGGCAAATGACACATATTAAATGATAATGTCCTGGATTTTTGGTTCAAATTGATGAACAGAATACATGCATGTTTTCTCACCATGTCTAAGACCCTAAAGTATAGAAATCCAAAAATACATGAGCCTATGACAGCAAAGCAAAAGAAGACGATATGGTACATACTCAAATGAGAACTTCAAGAAACTTAAGAGATAAGCAAACTGTAAGGGAACATGTTGATTAGAGAAAAAGATAAGAAAAATGCTGTTTAGGTGGGATAGACTTGGAGGGAACCCTGAGGAAGCAAGGGAAAAGTCATACAATTCCTGAAACTCTAGGTGTCTGGTGTCATGTAGATTGGTGACAGAAAGTGGAGACTAAAAGCAAGGGGGTTAATTGGAGTTTTGCTTGTGAATATATAACACCAGTCAGCAATCTTGACCCCTCTCTCCCTCATTATCTTGTACACCAATGAGCAAACTTGGTATAGTATCTTTATCCTTTTCGAATTAATAAATTGATGTCTGGGACAAACTGGATAAATAGCATTTGCAAAAGGACATCTTGTTTTCTTTATTTTTACAATAACAAATTGTTGTCCTCAATCTGACATTTGGTGAACTTACAGTTCAGTAACCTCTTGGCTCACTTTTCTTGGTATATCTTTAGATACCCTATATATGGAACCCTAAGAAAGGGTTTTACTCCAAGAGATGCCTTGGCAGGATAAAAAATTATTTACAAAGTAGTCAAGGAAGCCTTTAGAAGCTCTCAAATCTTTCTTCCTAAATCTGAGTGGATATTTAGAACCAGAAGTTATATCAGAAATATTAAAACATAAAAAACCAAGATTAATCTACAGAAAAGCTGATCCTCAAGGAAAGAAAGAACACAAGAAAATAATTTAAAAAAATTTAAATGATAGGCTCTGAGAAAATGTAATATAACCGAATAAGAAAGATCTGCTTTGAAAGAAAAATAGAAGGTAAAAAGATTAAAAATACAATTTATGAAATTAATAATTGATTGAACAATATAGTCAATGATATTTACTAAAATAGAAAACAATAACACAAATAGAAAAATATGATTGAGTAAAAGAGAGGCTTAAAGAGACTTTAAAATGTCCACTATTCAACATTAGGTGTTTCCAATAGAAAAACAAAAGAAAGAGGCAGGAAGAAAATTATTAAAGACAGACAATGTCTGGATGCTGGAGACATAAGTCATTCAATTGAGAAAACAAATTACAGCTTATTATATTCTCTATGAAAATCAGAAAATAATGAATAAAGAGAAAGAAAAAATTAACATAAAACAAGTAATTTACAAAGGGAATTTACAAAGTCAAATACATCAATCTTGTCAAAAACAATGAACATTAGAAGACAATGGAGTAAATGTCTTAAGGTTCTAAGGAAAATGATTTTCCAATCTAGAATATCACCCGCAACCCAATTTCATTTCAAACACAAGAGAAATTTATAATATTCTGTAAGTATATCTCTCATTACTCCTTTTTCAGGTAGTTACAAAGTAAAGTACTACACACAAATGAGAATATAAACCAAATGAAGGCATAGACCATACTACAAGATATTCAACCCAGAGAGTAGGAGCAATTCAATAGGCTATAGATAAGCAGCAGACCTTGAGAGTAACCAGAGAATAGAGAGAAGGAAGGTAAAGGAATCCAAGTTTGTTTCCAGAAGGAAACTAAGGTGATTTAAATAGGTTAGACAGAACAACTGAAAGATTTGAATAATTTGAAGAATTACTTTAAAATGTTAGAAATTGATTAAAGAGAACATATTTTTAAACTGTATTTTTTTAAAAAAAATCATTATATTTTGAACCTGGGTTAAAGATGTAGCATAAATGGTATATATAAATGGTATAGAATGGTATATCTTAAAATGATTATGAAGTTATAACTTCATGTAAAGAGTGTTTCTGAAATACTTGTTCATCACCTGTTGTGCTTAAAGTTCTTGCCACTTACATATACTTTGACGTTATCCAAATTGTAAAGGAATAATTCTGCTAAATGCTAAATGCTATGCTCTTATTAATAATAAAAAAAATACCAAGTCCACCAACTGATAGTTTCACTTCATAAATTGTTGTAGGTGCTACCCAAAGAAACCACCACTACTACTACTTGATCTAACCTGTGGGTGTATTTCACTGTTAATGTTTTCAAGCAAGGTATTATGTGTGAGATCTGCTACCCTTTAATCGATGTTGCAACAGCCAATCCCAATCTATAAGTTGCTGTTTTCATATGGTTGTCTTGCCCTTTCTAGGTGATGATGCGAGGGAGGCAGTTAAACATGGCTTGGATGGGATCTTGGTGTCAAATCATGGGGCCCGACAACTCGATGGGGTGCCAGCCACAGTGAGTTTCAGCAAATGTTGCAATTTCCCTTTGGAGTTCCCATTTCTGTCATGGATTTGACTATGTCTGTCCTTTCCGAGTATATATATTTGTGTACTAAAGGTGAAATTTGTGTAAATATATAAGATCTTAGATTTTAAGATTAGAGACACATAACTATCTAAATTAGATATTTAATTAGCCCACTGCATTTATTTGTAGGCTTGTAAAAGTCCCTATTAGATAATAAGTTATTTGTGGGCCAGGATTATATAGGTAATATAAAGTTTGAAAAAAAAAAAGTTTTTTCTATGAAAGCCCAAAGAAGGTCTAATAGACGATTGTAATAAAACAAGACTTAAGTGAAATTTGAGGTCATTGGTACAATTATAAGAAGTCAGGATGAGGCAAAAGACTAGAACTTTCCATTGAGGTAGGGATTGAAAAACCGCAGGGAGAGGATGGATGACTGGGTGGGGAAGGAGACAGAAATTCTATGGTAGATGAAGACAGTCACTGAGGGGACTTGATCACCCCGGTTGAGACATGAATTAACTACCTTGGTGGCAAAACTGAAATCATCTGAGGAACTTTAAAGACTCCTAATGCCTCCATGCGCCCTAGATCAATTATCAGATACTCTGGGCATGGGGGTAGGAGGGTACCAGAGGAACTATAATAGTATTTTTTTTTAAAGATTTATTTATTTATGCATACAAGCACTGGGGTACAGGCCAGAGGTGTAGGGGGGTGACACCACAGAGAGCGGGGAGCAGAACAGGCAGATCAACAGAAGCACACTGCTGAGGGGAGCAGCGGGCACAGCAGGAGAGGTCTGCCGCGCCATGTGGGTCCCCTCCCTGGCCGGCAGCAGGGATCGAACTCGTGCTGCAGTGGCTGTGGTTTGCTTCATAGTGCGTTGCTTAACCCACTGCGCCACCAGGGGAGGCCCTATAATAGTATTTTTTTAAAGCTACTGAGGATATCCCAATGTGCACATGTGATTTTTATTGGCTGTAAGCAGAGTGTTAGGCAAATCAGAATCTGGTATCTAGGAACAAAAGTAAACAAAACTGTTAGGAAGGTGGGGGGCAGAGTTAAAACTAAAAAAGAGCAAGCAGGTAGCTCCAATAGAGCCAAGAGCTGAGGAAACCAATAGAGGCACGGGGGCAGATTTTAAGATCAAGGTCAAGAGTCACGGAGCTAGACACATAACTTCGGGTGGGTTTCATGGGATTTGTGTTCTAGAATGGATACCAGGAGTGTTCTGCCAGTTACGCGAATTCACAGATTACCAGGAGTCCTGTTCCGATGCAAGAGCACGAGGGAAGTTTTATTTTAAGCTTAAGCCTAGACTCACAGACCACCAAGGTGACAGGCTTGAGAGCCCCGAACACACAGACTGGGCGCTTTTTATAGGGTTTGCCGAGTGGGTTTGCGCCAGTCTTCGCACATTGCAATTACTCAGGTTTCGCTCCGGGGGTTTTTGGTGTGCAGGGATTGGGCGAGGTGGTTTTTTTTTTTTTTATTAAAATATTTTAAAATTTACATATGCTTGCCATTAATTGTAATCCCCATGTAGTCCCCATCACCATCTCACCAGTGCACCACCACCTCAGTCCCTCATGCTCCCATCTTCCCTCAACCCTCCCCCTCCCCTCCCCACCAGGTGTCCCCAGTCTGTCCTTG
>JAGFMF010011643.1:5984566-6016144 GCA_019455555.1 Galemys pyrenaicus | reverse complement strand
TCTGACTTGCTTCGCTAAGCATAATCCCCTCCAGATCCATCCATGTTCCCATGAATGAGTCTAGTTTTTCATTTTTGATTGCTGAATAGTATTCCATCGCGTCTATGTACCACAGCTTCCCGATCCACTCATCTGTTTTTGGGCATTTGGGTTGTTTCCAGGTCTTCCCTATTGTAAAGAGTGCTGCTATTTTGCATGACTATTTCCGCTAAAGAGGACACTGACTTTTTTAGGCGGGATACAGAGTTTTTAAGATTTGCGAGGTCCTGAATTACGTGAGTACTGAGGGCCTGGAACTGATGGTTTGTTTTAATGAGAGAGGTAAATGGGGTGGGTGTTAGAAAGTTCTTGTACACTGTCCACTTTTTCCTATATGGGACCCTGTTTTTAGAGGTGTGAGGAGAAAGGCAGAATGGAGAAGAGTAAGTTGGAGTATGTTGGAGGTATTCAAAATAATTCATTTTGTTTGCAGTGTTTGGTGAAATTAAGGGAGTCCTTGGAAATCTGCCTGCGTAGACTGACCTGGGCGCAGGCTGTTAAAATATTATGAATCATTGGCTATGAAACAGCCGAGCCTTAATTTAGCAGCAGTGATTCCTATACATTGTATTTTGTCATGACAAGGAGGCAGGAACCTAGGTGGCCTGGATAAATAGCCTAGGACAGAAAGAGGGGCCTCAATTACCATTGGGTAGGTAGAGGGAATTGTGTTCCTTTTCAAATCTTAGCTTCCTCATCTTTTTTTTTTTAATTTTTAAAAATATTTATTTATTTATGCAGACAAGAGCTGGGGTACAGGCCAGAGGCACGGGAGGTTAAAGGATTCATCAGAGACAGAGTGGGGAGCAGAACAGGCAGATCAATTGAAATACTCTGCTGAGGGGAGCAGTGGCAACATAGGTCCTCTCCTATGCCATTTGGGTCCCCTCCCTGGCCAGGGATTGAACTCGCTCTGCTGTGCTGTGGATGCTGCACTCAACCCACTGTGCCACCAGGGAGGCCCTTCCCCATCTTTTAATTTCACTGGTGTCTTTAAACTTTAATAGTCTTGGGACCTCCCTAGTGCCACAGGGGTTAAAGTCTCAGCACTATCAAGCTATTGACAGCCACTACAGCCTGAGTTCTCTCTCTGGCCAGTTAGGTGACCCACATGGCACAGCAGACCTCTCCTGTCTCACCTGCTGCTCCCCTCAGCAGTGTATTTCAGTAGATCCGCCTGTTGTGCTCCCCACTCTGTCTAGTGAATCCTCCTTACCCTTCACACCTCTGGCCTGTCCCCTATTTCTTGTATGTATAAATAAATAAACAAATATTTAAGAAACTTTAATAGTCTAGAATCTGATTTATCATGATAAGTTAGAATCATTTAATAAAACTAAAATCTATATAAGTATAAATGTGTGTACACACAAAATCATATTGGGTTTTCCAGAATACTATCTCTGAAGTGAATCATTATTTACATTTTCTCCCTTTTATCAATGCTGTTATTTATAGTTAGTATGGATGGCTTTAATTGGAATGACTAAATTTACTCAAGCAATTGGGAGTACAACAAATATTTAGTCAAGTTGTGGCAGGTTATTGTTTTTTTGAATCAGCAGGTTGATTGAACTAAACCATAGACCAGTTGTGTAGGTTTTAGGGCAGAATGAATGGCTACTGGTACTACTGGGTATACATACTTCAGCTCATAGCTTTTCCTAAAACACTAGTGGTAGGAATGAATCAAACAAGTTTGCTTTGCTTGGATTTATACAGTCGAGAATTTAAATCATAAAACTGGAAGTTTTCAACTCTTTCCTATCTAGTTTTACTTATAGAGACACATCTTTTTAGGGGATATTAACTGTTGCCTGCAGGTAAATAAAAGTGGAGAATGAAGCCCTCCTTTGGGTAGTAAGAAGTTGGTTATAGCTCAAAACCTCTTTGGAGATTTATGTCTCTCTTGTGTATGAAGACATAGACTTAGTGTGTGGGCCAAATTAAGTTTGTTTTCTAAAAATAAAATCTAAATCTACTGAAATCAAATCTAACCAGAGTTTAAGGGAAAAATATCTAAATGGTGTGGTTTATTTCCCTCTGGCTGAGGGGATATGGAAAGTTATCTAAAAGGGCTTTTTGAGTTGTGGTCTCAGAGCCTGTTTTTTTTTTTTTTTTTCTTTCAAGACTCTCCCTTCTCTGTGCAAGAGAGGAGATGCCTACTTGAGTTTTGCTTTATACTTTAGAGCAAATTTAAGACCCATGATGATGAGAGAAATGTGAGAAAAGATTCTATTTATGAACATGTTTTTCTCTCAGTGTGTGGGTTTTGAGGTGAGTGGTAAAAGGCTTGAAGGTGGTGGTAATAGAAAGCTTTTCAGTAGGAGTACAGAATAACTGCCATCCTTCAGATTATATGACATCATAAGTCAGAGTCAAAGAGGTAGAATGATGTCACCGGAAGAGTACTGAAATGGAACCCTGACATTTTGGGTTCTATTCCTGGTCTATCTTGTCTAAGAATTAGAGCTGAATGATCAAGTCATTCAAACTTTCAACCTGAGTCTCTTCACAGTTTTGTATTGGTTGCAAAAAGAAAACAGTTGGACTAGAGACTTTCAGCATTTCTCTTTCTCACAGGGCTCCCAGTACCTGTCACTGGTAGTCTTTGACAGGAGTTTAACTTCAGTTCATCTTAATATCATACTACTGAGACCTGCTGCCAGATTTCTACTATCCCCAAAAGGAGTTAAAATTAAGTTTATGCCAAGGTCCTTATCTTCTAGTGAAGATAATGTGACAAGAGGGTTCTTGAATTAAAGAACAACATGGCAATGAAATTAATTTCCAAAATCTGTAGTACTGAAGCATCTCACAGTAGTATCTAAAAATGGATTTCTTGGAGTCTTTGAACTTTTTTTTTTTAACAGATTCTTCACCTTTTTAAAATTCTAACTGGGCCCAAACTATTTTAAGCTTTAAAATGTGACACTCTTTTCTTGTGAAAATTCTTAATTGCAAAGCATTTTCATAAACTTAGTATTGGATTCTTAAGTGTTTCCTAAATCAAGTACTTGCGTACATTGTTTGAGATCTAAGGGATTTTGTTTTTACTTTAACAAGGGATCCATCCTATTCTTCCTTTGAAAAACACTTAATGTATATCAACTAGCTTTTGTTGCATAACAAACCAATTTAAAACTTACTGATGAAATTCAGTAGCTGTTTATACTCATTTCAAATATTTCTGGGTTGTCAATGTGGGCTGAGATCTGGTCATTTTTCTTTCTTATAGACTTGTGTGTTCACTTGGTCTAGTAGGATAGGCTGTTGTAGTAGGACCTAGTAGGGATGGCTGTACATTGTCCCACATTTAGCACATGTGGTGGTCAGAGTCTCATGAGGAAGGTTTCCTAGAGAATTAAGTACAACCATGCAAGGCCTCTTGAGATCAAGGCTTACAATCACACAGTCACTTCTCGCACATTCTATTGTGAAAGTAAGTCACAGTGCTAGTACATATTCAAAGGGGGTGGGGTAGTAGACTCTTCCAGCCCCATGTCTCCTACATAATGGGAGTAGCTGAACTGTCATAGGACAAAGAAATGAGAATAAGACAATAGCAATAATTGCAACCATTTTTGTAATTACAAACAATCAACCAAACCTGTATAGACCAGTGATTTTCTAACTGTGCTTAGTGGAACATGTCCACCTTCTATCACTACCCCAGGCCTGCCTGGTGAAGTGTGATGAGTTGGGTTGTGTAAAGTGAGGGAAGGACTTTTGGGCAGTCGCCTGACTTTTGTCTCCTTCATTTTTTAAAAAGCCCATCTTTATCTGCTTTTCTTTCTTTTTTATGTTAAACTGATTTGGTTTGAAAGTTTTAAATGTTTTCATGCCCAAAATGCCAGAAATAAAAAAAAAATATAACAATGAATGCTATAGGAAGGTAAAAAGGTGATAATTCTCTGGAAGTGGTCATTTTGGGGACAGAGCATCTTGGATGAGATGAGAAAGAAACAGGGATGGGGAAGAAATCTATTTGTGAGTAATACCTGCAGAATTCTTCTCATGTCTGTGTAGGGTTCTTTTGATCCCCTGCACAATGTGGCATAATGACTTGAACACATCACATCCTCAGTAAAATGATGAATCTATGAATGAGTGAGCAATATAGTAAATTGGAATCCTGCCATATTTTCTTGTAGAATAGCTCCACTGGAGTTAAACTTACAATTAGTTATCTACAGAACCACTAAGGCAAGGAAAGCTGAAATGAATGGTCTCTTAGATGTGTAGCGATCAGAAAGGAAGGAAACTTAACAGTCATAAAATAGTGGATTTGTCTACAGTATTTATTTATGAAATCTGTTCTGTTTAGAATTATTCTGGGTTACATATAGCCAGTAAAACTGCAGCTACAGAAAAAGAAAGAAAAGGAAAGATAAAAAATGCTCAACGATGAATAGAACATGCTTATCCACAGACAAATGAAACACCAATCTGGATTCTGTCTTATAACCCCTGATTCATATTTTAAGTATCATTAGTTTACTTTTAGGCCAGGTTGGGCATTGGAAATAACCTAAACAGGCTTGATTTGCGTGACTTTGAAAATGTGTATTGAACCTAAGCTAGCTAATATTTTTCTTTGGTTCTGATTTCAAATGGGGAAATATGCTTAATTATACCTTGCATCATCGCTTGGAAATTGTAGCATTTATATGTTGATGTAACTTGCCTGTTTGTAAAAGGAGGACTATGTATAGGTAAAGGGACATATGTAAGTAGATCCAAAGCATGTTTGGCAAGGCAGAAAAGCCAAAAGGAAAAGGGGAAAATCACATTACCTGCCAAACATTTAGGAGTTGCATGCCAAGTGTTGCCTTCACTTCCTTCAAATCTGTAGCTGGGTTTGGCCTTCAGCTTTTAATATAAAACTCTCTTTAAGATTAGCCTCTAATATTTTAGGAAATAAGTGGAAAGACTTTAAGCATTTTTAGTACAATTATTTCTAGAAAGACTGCATTCAAATGTATGGTATCTTCTTCAACATGAAATTTAAATAGGGATTGGATTTAATTTTATATCTAAATATTTGAAGGATGTATGTGGGCAATTTCTACAGATTTTGAAATATAGGTAACTGGAGATTGTTCCCATTTTCAAGTTAAAAGACACCAAAAGTAGCCCAGTGTTTCTATTACGAGCTATTAACTGCTGTCTATTAGCCAGTGGTATTGGCTATTGACACCCATATATATTCTAAAACTCAGTGATAGAAATCAAAATTCATTAATTCCCATGAAGATTTATGTCATCTGGAGGTCAGCTGATCTGTACTTGGTACTACTTAGATGGCTATGCCTCAAGTTTAAGGTCCAGTGGAGCTTGATTGGGCCTGCTCTGTTTCTTTAATATTCTGGGGCCCCATATGGGAAGGGGAAACATTGCCCAGTGGATGATAAATGGTAAAATGGCACAGGTGAAAGGTAAAGTTGAAACACATGAGGTTTTTTAAGACCTACACCCAGAAATGGCATTGTGCCACCTCCCCTCATGTATTATTGGCCAGAGTTGGTTGAAAGTCCAAGACTAATGTCAAGGAGTAGGCAAGTACACTCTACTTCTTTAAGCAGGAAGCACTATAAAGTTTCCTTTAGAAGTAAACTCAAAGTAGTGTGAATAATCAGGAACAATATTGCAATTCACCAGATCAACTTCTATGGGGTTCTTATATTCTTTAGTGCTAATATAATCACATTATCAATGTCAATCAAGACAAGGGACTTCATGCCACATGTGGTCATATTCCTGTAAAAGCAGAAAAATATTTTCATGGAGAGAGCTCTAATATACGTCTGGATGCCAAGTATGTTCACCAAGAAAATCAGCAACTAAGTTTTCATCACCAATTGTGTTTGCAATTTTATGCAACACTACATCCACTATCAACTGGGTACAAATTTTGACAATTGACTTTCAATGAATAATATTCAGAATAATTTACATGAGCAAGTTACTTACTTTCTTTGCATGCATTTTATGTGTTTTTTTTTAAGATTTATTTATGTATACAAGAACTTGGGTATAGGTGAGAGGTGCAGGGTGTGAGAGGATTCATCAAAGACAGAGTGGGGAGCACAACAGGCAGATCTACTGAAATACACTGCTGAGGGGAGCAGTGGGCGAGACTGGAGAGGTCTGCTGCATCTTGTGGGTCAGCTCCCTGGCCAGGGATCGAACTCATGCTGCAGTGACTGGCTATAGATTGATAGTGTTGTGTCATTAACCCCTGCACCACCAGGGAGGCAGGCCCCTGTGTGCATTTTATACAAAATAGTTATGAGGTTCTTATTTTAAAATTGCATTTATATATTTAAAATCATTATCAGTAAATTTAAATATCAGAAACAGAAAAAAAATCTTGGACTTTGAAAGAAAAATAAGCCACTCAATTACAAATTTAGTTGATTTTCAGTTACTAACACTTGTACCTTTTCTTTACTCGAAATTCCACACCTAGTTTTTTGTTTTTTGGTTGTTGTTTTTTTCCACTAAGTCCTACTGAATTGTCAATTGTCTATGGACACACAATTTCACACAACTGTGAAACAATTCAGTATATAGCAATGGCACGTTATTGACCTTTCTCCCTACAGATTGATGCTCTGCCAGAAATCGTGGAGGCCGTGGATGGAAAGGTGGAAGTCTTCCTGGATGGGGGTGTGCGGAGAGGCACTGATGTTCTAAAAGCTCTGGCATTGGGAGCTAAGGCTGTGTTTGTGGGGAGACCAGTCATTTGGGGTCTGGCTTCTCAGGTAATTTGATTTATATGTATATATATAGATATATATAAAATACAGATATATATGATATATATAAGTAGTGCCTCTATAAATAAATAAATAAAATATATTGTATATATAGAAAAATATATATAAACAGGATGATGGGACACTGAAATAAACACATGAAGCAGATCAAACTGACTTACTCAAACTATCTGTATCTTTTACTTTCTTAGGGAGAGAAAGGTGTTCAAGATGTGCTTGAGATACTAAAGGAAGAATTCCGGTTGGCCATGGCTCTAAGTGGTAAGACTTGTTATTAGCATTTATACCTTTCTTTTTTCCTTCCAATCTATGAGTCAGGCTTTTGGTAGAGATAAGTGAATTTGAGGGAGAGGAGCATGGATCATTTGAGATGAAATTAATATTGAATTTGGCTCCATATTTATAGTTCTAGTGCAGAGCACTTTGTGAATGAAGATCTCTACAGTGTGCATGGTCCTTAGGCGTCACTTAGCCTCCATCTCTCTCAGTTTTGTACACATATTTTGATAGGCATGCCTTAAGGGTGATATCTACATCATTTTTGTCCTTGTCTCATATATCATAAACACACAAATCTAAGTCAGTGCTTCCAAGTGAATACCTAAGTAGAATCTCAAACTCTACCTGCCCAAAACTAAATTGCTATCTTTTCCTGTTTATCCTGTTCCCTTGACTCCTTGATTGACTCTTCTCTCCCACACCCTCGCATTCACTGTGACTCAATCTTTAACATATAATCAACATTTGAACTGGTTTACCATCTCTGCCACCACCCAGGCAGACCATCATTAGCTCTCTTCATCTTGGGTAGTACGATCATGTTCCTGTGTGGCCTTCTCATCTCTTCTCTTGGGTATAGTGATCTTCCCGTTCATCCTAGTCTATCTCCCCTCCTGTCTGTTCTGACCACAGCCGTCAGAATGATTCTTTAGACATTAACCCACATTATGACACGCTTCCAAAAAGAATCCTTTAGTGATGCTTGGTTTGCTCAAAGTGCCAAAGTCCTTATAGTCTTCTAAAAGGTGTCATGTGGTTTGATTCCTGTCATTTCCCCGGCCTGGCCTCAACTCCTACTTATATCACCCTTCTTATTCTACCCAGACATTTGCCTCCTTGCTGTTCTTTGACTATGTCAGACATGTTTCAGCATTAGGGCTTTGCATTGGCTCTTCCTTCTGCTTGAAATTTTTTTCCCTGTATGTCTACATGGTTAATTCCCTCACATACTTCAATTCTTCACTTATGTTGTAGTTCCTCAAAGTGCCTCTTCTGACCATCCTATTGAAAATGGCAACTCGTTCTTCACTCAACTTCCAGTTTTCCTTCTTTTTTATTGTCTATTTTTCCATAGCCCCTATCCCTTTCCATACATCTCCTACCATATTATTTACTTTTTACAATCACACACATTATTTTTTATCTTTTTTCCCCCTCTAGAATGTAAGAAGCACAAGGCAGGAATTTTTGTCTGTCGCTTTCACTGCAAGCATTCCCACTTACTGGCATACAATAAAAATTGGTGGAATGAATGAATGAATAAAAAAATAAGCACAATTATTACTAATGACTTTTAAATTTGACTTAGAATGGGCCACTAGATGTGAAGAATGACCATGAGTTAATTATCAACTCCCCCCACTTTTGAAGGTGACAAGATTTTCTCTTCTGTGATCCATTTCACCCAGATTGTCCCATAGAGAGAATTCCTGAAATCACTGGCTGCTGTGCTGAGTCTGCTGGACACACCATCATGGAAGAAAATGCCATTCTGTGAATCTTCGCTATACACTTTAATTTACTACAGACATATCCTAAAAGAGAACTTTCAGCCACTGACTTTCTATTAAATGTGGCAGAAAGAATATACTCTTTGTGTTAATAAAAATATGTGCCAGTCATTTTGTGTTAAGGACTGTTTAGGTAATAAAAATGGTCTCATGCCACATAAGATTTGGCAAGCCTACTTTGAATCATAAACCTTACATTTGTCAAGTTTTACATTCCTTGGGAAAACGATTACCTGCCTGATTATTATTGCATTCATTTCATATTAAATGTATGCATTATTTTTTTCAGGGTGCCAGAATGTGAAAGTCATTGACAAGACATTGGTGAGGAAAAATCCTTTGGCTGTTTCCAAGATCTGACAGTGCACAATATTTTCCCATCTGTATTATTTTTTTCAGCATGTTTTACTTGACAAAGAGACACTGTGCAGAGGGTGACCACAGTCTGTAATTCCCCACTTTGATACAAAGGGTGTCGTTCTTCTCCAACAAAATAGCAACCCCTTTTAGTTCATTGCTTTTGACTTTTCAATGGGTGTCCTAGGAACCTTTTAGAAAGAAATGGACTTGCATCCTGAAAATATATTAACTGTTAAAAAGAAAACATTAAAAATGTGTTTAGACAACGTCATCCCCTGGCAGGCTAAAGGGCTGAAAAACAAAAGATATCCTTTGGTAAAATTGGAGGTAGCTGACGCTGAGGTAAGAAGATAATGATCTCACTTTATTAACCTGCATTGTGTTTAGACATCCTTCAAACAGTGTTCTTAATTTGTAAGCTCTGGTTTATAAGATTGGACATGCCAGTGAAATGGAGATTTGGATTCACAACACTGAGAAGGTAGCGCTTGATGGATTTGGGATAACTTGGTGGTAGTTTCGATTTTTCTAGATACATTTTAGCATCCTGAGCTAGGCTGCATCTTTGATGTAGATTTCTGTTCATATTTTTAGTGTTGGAATGTATCTGAATATTTTATGATTATATATTGCTTCTTAATCAGAAAGAAATAAAGCATTTTTGAAAATAATGTGGTCCATTTGTGACAACATGAAATACAACTACTTTAGCCCCTAATTACCATCCTATTTCCCTTATGCACGCCTCCGTTATCTTATACATCTGAGTATACTTTCTTTTCCATTTTCGGTCATATGCTCTAATTTGTGAGGACCATACCAAATGAAAATGTGAACCCATTTTTGAAAAAGCTCTTTTCCTTTCTATTATAGTTTTTCTCTTAATCTATAAAGCCTTCTGTTGTTTGCTACTTAATGTCATACATCCTTGAGCATGCTCACAAGGCAAGTGTACACCCTCACAGTACTCTGTGACCTGCCCTGATACTTCTGTGCCCTTGCCCAGGACCCTGCCTGGGGTAGAGGGTGGCATCCTCATTGGTCAGGTGAGAGAGTCAGTAGCCAGGGACTGTTAGGGCAGAGGGAGGAGAGATGGCAGTATATGGGACAATGTAATTCTAGGTTTCAAGTCCCCAGTACACAATATTTTGTCGCATTAGTATTTACTTATAGAACACTAACTCAAAGATAAAATTATGAAGAATTACAGGCCAACAATAACAAAGCAAAAAATCTAAGTGTGAGACCCCCTCCTGGGCGTGGAGTCCTTTGCAGCTGCACTGGTTGCATCCCATAAAACCCTGGTCACATGACCTTTGCATGTATTCCAGAGCAGACATTTGACAGAGTGGAATATGGTAGCCAACACAATTTATTTTTTTTTCATTTTTTTTATTAAAATATTTAAAAATTTACATATACTTGCCATTAATTGTAATCCCCATGTATTCCCCATCACCATCTCACCAGTGCACCATCACCTCAGTCCCTCGTGCTCCCGTCTTCCCTCAACCCTCCCCCACCCCTCCCCACCAGGTGTCCCCAGTCTGTCCTTGACTCCTCATTTTTGGTTTCTGGCCAACACAATTTAAAAATTGATTTTTCACCATCTCCATGGTTGCTCAACCACTGTGAAGTATTGAATGAAATAGTTGAGAGAATCACTGCCTTAAAATATGGTTGTTAAATTATGTTTCGTTTTAGATATCAGATCTCTTTTCTTTCTCTCCTTTCCCTCACTTCCACATTCTTCCTTCTCTCTCTCTCTCCATTCCTTTTTTTCTCTTTTTTAAGTACTAGGGTATTCCAAAATACTATGATGGCTATAAACACAATAGTATGTGGTTGGATGCTGGCTTGCTAAAATCTTGGTAACTTCCCCCAGCAAAGAGAGATCCATGCATGTTGTTTTAAGTAAAAATCTTGCAAGCGATGAGGGAATGGGGATTGGTGGTCTTACTTTGTGCACTGTTAGATGCTTTAATGATGCTCAGAGCCATGCTACATCCTTGAATGTAGATTTCCATTTTCAGAGTTGAAATATGACTGAAAACTTAATAAAGTATATTGTTTCTATAATCATAAGTGTATAAAGTTGTTTTTATTTTTTTGAAAGTGTTTCTGAGATAATATTTAAAAAATTAAAATAAATTTTAATATTAAAACAAAAGCTACTTGATGACTAAGATAGGAATAAGGTTTGTTGATGGCACATCCATTTCTGGGGATTTTAAATTACTTGAAAAGATAGAACTACTTTGAGGAAGTCAATTCACTTTTCTGTTCCTGTGTTTATTGAAATATGTCAAGGGAAAGACTAATAGAGACCGGATAGTTTAACATAGAATGAGTCTGCCTTCCTGTGTGTTACTAATGTGGGTTGTGCTCTCAAGTAGTGATTTTTAAGCTATAGTGTGCACCATATTTACTGGAAGGACTTCTTAACACAGCTTGCTGGGCTTTACTCTCATAGATTCTGATTCAGCAGGCTTAGAAGGTAGGGAGTGGTGCCTGAAAAAGCTGTATTTCTAACATACTCCCAGATAAGGTTGATACTGCTTGTCTGGGCATCCACAGAGCAAGGAGTGGCAAATGGGATTTGCCAACCAAATTTACATGGGACCTACCCCATGTAAAAAGGCCAACTTTCCTTGGGTCAATTGATTCTTTTCATTGAATTTATTTTCTATCGAGGTATAAAATGATTGTAGTAGATATGTGAAGTTTTCAAACCTAAGCACATAGGTGAATATATTTTCAATATACACCCATGTGACCCCTGCAACCCAGACTCATCATACCCCAACGTACCTCCTCTATAAGACATGAACTGATGCTGACTCTTTCACCACTGATTAATTCAGCCAAGTTTGAACTTTGGATAAATAGAATCATAGAGTATGTAATTTTGTATTTGGTTTCTTTAGCATAGCTTATGTGAAGTCCATGCACATTATTGGCTATATCTGTACTTAGCTCTGGTTTGCTCTGTCGTGATCCCCTAACAACACACCACAATTTATCCATTCTCTTATGGTCAGATGTTCGGGTTTTGCTTTCAGTTGGAAGCTAAATCTGAAATTTATGAGAATACAAGTTCAGTGTTACTTTCTGATTTTTCTAAAAAGGTAGACATCTAGATTATTATATAAAGGTTTTAAATATTGGCAGATATTTAACATGGAACAGAACATGTTAAACATGGCTGTGGCCCATGTCTACTCCATAAGTCACAAGTTCTCAATGCCTGTAACATCTTGTCCTCATAGATGATTCCCTCATTGCTAAAATCTCTCTTATACCCCTAGACAGAATCAAGCCTGAGACAAGTAACAGTGATGGGTGGCTGCCAACAGATATTGCCAGAATCTTTTTGCTTAAGATTGCTTATTTTCTGTTACCTGGAAGAAGGTGGATGTAAAGTAAATTTCTGTCTCTCTACCAGACATGGGGAGCCCAGGTTTCCGGGCCAATAGGAATGAATTAAATGGCATTGATGCTTCTGCATGCGGTTTGCAAACTGCATCTGTTTCACTGCTGTGCTATTATTCATTCACTTGTTTATCTTGCCAAAACATTGGCGTTTGTGAAACAGCTTTAGAGAGCTGTGGTGAATTGGTAGAGCATGAAAGAAAGTTGTGGCTTGTTTTCAAACAGGGAGAAAAGACTTCTTATTGTAAAATTCGTAATTTATTTACTGTCTGATGGATTGTATTGCTTGTCAGTTGCATAGCAACAAAATAAAGTTTGCCTATTTAGGAAAGTCTGAAGTTTTCCTATAAAGATAGAGGATGCTTTCTAAACTTATATTTGCTTCAACATGCATTCTGTTACATGCTAATTAGAAAATGACACAGGAGGGGTTTATTTTAGGTAATGTAAATGTTGACTCAAAAGATAGAAGGTTATGTTTATGTGATGGGAAACCTTATCTATTTTAAAAGATGCAATTTCCTGTCCTTATCCAAATCTAACTTGAGCAATAGATATCTTCTTTCCTCCCCAATGCGATTGCTAAAGCTTGTTGGAGGAAATAAAAAAAAAATGCTTATTTCTATTTAGTTATCTGTTTCTCCACTGACATTTTGAACATTGTTTTAGATAATGAGCATACGTTGAACTAAAAACTCTCCAGGACATTCAAAACCACTGCTCTGTTGTTATTTTGGATGATACTAAACCAAGGGCTGGAATTCAAGCGAGTAATAAATTTGATTTTGTCTGATTACTTGATTTAGCATCATTGGGGAAAGAAATTGGCTTGGTTTCCTACCTGTGGCCTCTGGTTTGATCATCTATCTTTAAAGCTGATTTTTTTCCCATTATAGTCAAACTCCTGATGTCCATTTTCAAACTGGAATCATCTTATTATTGATAGCGTCATTAATGGTAATATACTTCACATCATGAATTAGAGTTTCATTTCTAATCTAACTAAATGAAGGTCAAGTTCACTCTTCCTCAAAGCACAAAAGATCATGAATACCTGAGTGACTAACCATGTGAAACAATGTTTAACCTTAGGATCCACAGACTCTCAGCTATAAAATGAGGACATAGCATGGTGGAGTACCTGGTGGAGTATGTGAGTATGTATCATGATTCTAAACTGACATTCTAAATCTTAATAATAATTAGTATCAGGAGAATTAATAGAAGAAGTTCCAGTAGGTGTTTTGTTTTTACAGCATTCTTGAAAAATTAACTATTTTTGTAAAAATAGTTAAGGATTTCATGTGATTCAACAAAGTAAAAAATCATATATTTTTATCAGATGGGAACAATGGTTATTTATATTAGATGTATACCACTTCAGACATTACTATAACATGTAATAAATAGCTGTCAGATAAGAGAAAGAATAGCTTTATTAAAACAACATATTATTCAATCAACATAATATTTACGTTAAACCTCAATTTAGTTTTACTCAAATTTAGTAGAAGAGAAAGTGAAATTGAGGGAATTCTTAAAATTAAGGTAAATATTTCCTTTTAAAAGACTTAAAAGTATCTCCTCACTGTATTTTAGAACTTTTGAAAAACTTAAGATTGAAGTAAATCTACATTTCTGTCACATTTCAATTTTAGGTAATATCAGTTAATATGTTGCTATTAAAAATTGAAGAAATTATCCTCTCATGCACATTCTCCTTTCCTGTTTCCTCTCATTCCCTTTAAACTTTGTTAACATTATTTTTATGTCATGAAAGTCTAAATTATCCTCTTCTGTAAAAATCATTTCCAAAATTGTTTACTATTAGTTTTCACCATAGATGGAAGCACTTAGGAGGGGAAAAGGAGGGAAGGTAAGAAGGTGGAGGGAGAGCAAAAAGGAATATGGTGGAGAATTCTACGTGCTTTGGTGGTGGGAGAGCTTACGTGACACATCTGTGGAGCAAAATCCTATATTGTCAAAAAATCAACAAGGATGTAAGAAACATTATACATCTTTAATAAATAAATAAAACAGGAAGAAAAACAAAAGAATTCTATACTTCAATATAATCTCCATAGCTTCTCCAGTCCTGGTTCCTAATTTGGTTCCCTTCCCGGTTTCCTGGATTTCATTGGTAAATTGTATTTTCAAGAATATTGTATGCTTTCAGTTTGAGCCTACTAAAAAGTCTGCCTGGTGCTTTTGCTTTTGAATACTTAGATGTGTGTAATATTTCTAGGGTCACATTTTCTTTGGGCAACAATTATGGATCACTATGTGGTATTGAATTTAATGTTGAGAAATGGAGACAAACCTACGTTTCTACCTACTTGTTAACTAAACACCATCCTCTCTTTTTTCAAGCCAATCCCTCAAATATCCTTGACGTTGTTTCAATACCATCAGCTGAGTTAATGTTAAATATCACATGCCTCACAATTTAAAAACAGAACTATAGCTAGAATACTGTAACTTTTTTAAAATTTTTTTAAAAGATTTATTTATTTATGCATACAAGCACTGGGGGACAGGCCAGAGGTGTGGGGAGGTGAGAGAATCCACCAGACAGAGTAGGGAGCAGAACAGGCAGAGCTACTTAAATACACTGCTGAGGGGAGCAGCGGGCCAGGCAGGAGAGGTCTGCCTGCACCATGTGGGTCACCTCCCTAGCCAGCAGCAGGGATCGAACTCATGCTGCAGTGTCTGCGGTTTGCTTCATAGTGTGTTGCTTAACCCACTGCACCACCAGGGAGGGCCCTAGAATACTGTATCTTATTTTAAATTTATATATAGAAAAACTCCTACTTAACAAGCATGCTTATCATACTATTGATGTAGATATACTTATAAAGTTGCTCTTTATTTTTCTACATTAGCCTTACCAACACTGTTCTAACAATGGTAATTTCAGTAGCTATTGGGTAATTTTGGACTTTTTTGGAAAAAAAAAAGTAATGATTCATTACTGCTCCATGAATGCTTTGTGATATGCACACATTCATGTCTATGCTGTTCAGTAAAGTAGTCATTAGCTACTTGTGGCTCTTGAACACTTGAAATATGCCTAATATTGAAAATTTTACTCATCTTAATTTAAATGTAAGTTGTCACATGTGGCCAGTGAATAACAGTATTGAATAACACATATCTAGAAGTTTAAAACAATGTGAGGAAGAAAACTATTCAATAGATCTAAGACCAAGCTTTCTGCATGGATGAGTTACTTAAAGTATTTTCACTATAGTGTTCCAATCTAAAAAATAAATATATAGTAGCTCTTACCTGTATGACTGGTGCATCAATTGAAATAATAAAAATAATAATGTTCAAAATTATTCAGAAGGAAAATACTATATTAACCTAAAGCAACTTTGTTTTTTTATTTTCCTTATTAATCTTTTCAGTTACTGTTTACTGATAAGATCCCAAGAATTTTGTCTTAGCTCTTGAGTTCATGGTCCAGCCTAGCTGCTGGATAAACATATCTTAAGAAAATAATCTGAATGTTAATTTTCATCCAAAGGTGAAATACTAATATCAGTGATCAATAAGTTATAATAATGAATAGTGATATCCTTTTAAATTGTAAGAAATGATGTCTGCATAAGGCTCTATAAAAATAATAAGAAGAATATATGGCATATCGTATAAAGTTGACACCTTTGAAATCTGAAAAGAATGAGCAAAGTTTGTTAGACATAGTGAAATATGTCCTGTAGAGTCAAAATCATTTATCTTAAATAGCCAACTGGCACATGAAAGAGTCTTTCTCTAAGGAAATTTGGCGTCTTGTTGATCCAGAGGCACAAATTTCTTTACCATATGAACAATCAGTATCACACAAGTCAAGAACACACTTTTGGTTCTGATTTGTCTTTATTATTAATACCATGTTATCTAGTTTTATCTCAGAATTGTTATATACTTCTCATCAGTAGTAATAAAAACTTTGTGCTGGTCAAGAATATCTTTTTGCTTATAATATTAATTGATAGTATTCCCATATAATGAACAATGTCACTCTAATTTTTGAGAATTTATGAATAAAAGTAAATTAATATTATATGATGTGAATACCCATTTTATTTTATTTATTTATTTTTTAAAGATTTATTTATTTATGCATACAAGCACTGGGGGACAGGCCAGGTGTAGGGGGGTGAGAGGATTCACCACAGAGAGCTAGAAGCAGAACAGGCAGATCAACAGAAGTACACTACTGAGGGGAGCAGCAGGCACAGCAGGAAAGGGCTGCCACGCCATGTGGGTCCCCTCCCTGGCCGGCAGCAGGGATCGAACTCATGCTGCAGTGGCTGTGGTTTGCTTCATAGTGCGTTCTTTAACCCACTGCGCCACCAGGGAGGCCCCTGAATACCCACTTTAAATAGTGATTTTTAAAGGGGCACTAACAAGTCAAGAAGAAACTTTAAAAATTCTTTAATAATCTTACTGAATAAAGTAAAAGCATCCAGAAAAACACACAAATGCACACATACACAAAGGTATTTGACAAAAAAGCACAACCACCCCACAAACCAACCAAAATGCTTGAAGATTTAGACAATAGTAAACTGTTAATTTACAAGAGAAAAGATTTAATTTATGCAACTATTAAGTGCTCATGATTATAGGCTGGGAAACATCTATGAAAGCCAGAGCCCATAAATTTGAAGATGCAATCATTGGATCAACTGGTGGTTATGTCTACACAACTGCATAAACAATTTGCCTACTTTCCACTAAATTGACCAGATGCTTTGTTGTCATGTAAACACAATCTAAATGAAATCCACAGATTTCCCCCCAAACCTTATTTTAGCTAAATGTTTCTTGGCTAATCTTTTTCCAGGTCTGTTAACAATTTATCCAGAATGATTTGATTGGCTTTCAACTTTTTTGCCATCTCTCATCCATCCTTTATTGGGCAGGCAAATGATGGAGAAAATGATGTAAGTGTAAGCAAATAAACATAGAAAGAAATGTCTTTGGAAAGCAAGACACTCCCCCACCGTTGTTGGCCCTTTCTCAGGAAGGGAGTGGTTAAAGGGCATAGGAGGTTAATGCCCAAAATGCCTTCCCATTTGAGATGCTGCCTCTGTGGAATCCAGGAATGAGACTCTCTTCCCCTTCTACTAACTAGCCTTTCCATTAACACCCCTACTTACAAAGTGCAAAGTCAACTTTGTGTTTGTTTTTCTTATTAAGTAAAAAGTAACAACACGTAATTAAAAAAATTAAATGATATGTAATGATTTAGTTAAAATTATTGCATTCTTGTTGCTTTGCAAACTTTCCTAAAGATAAAGGTTCACAGGAAAGTCCGCCAACATTTTTGTTTTGCTCAAAAGAGGGAAATGAGATATAATAGAGCTACTATAGTATCAACAAAATAAGACTCAAGTTGTAAGAACCCAACATTTCAATTAAATTTATTTTACAAATCTCTGATCTGGACCTTCTGTGTTACTGAAGCAATTCAGTAAAATGACCAATTTGCCACTGGCTATACATGTTAAACACATCAATTACTAAAACAATATACTACTTGAAAAAACACTTTTAAGCAGGGGAGAGTGTGAAGAAAAAGTTGAAGAAGGAGTAGAGGAATGGAATGAAACTATAATTTCCTAGATGGCTACTATGTGTCATTAGATGTTTCTCTGGGTATCAAGGTCATTCCACTATGAAATCTAGAGTTCTCTGCAGCCCAGGCATTTGGGCTCCTGATGGAGCTCTCTCTTTGCTGGGGCACATTATACTTCTCTTTGGAGCTTTCAATATGTATCTCATGGAGGACAGGGTTCTAGTATCCTAACTGTAATACACTAATCTTTTAGTATAGTGACATAGATTATCCAGAATAATAGTCTACTTCAACTATATTTTCTCTACTATGTGTATAGTTTATCCATTATGTCTATTTTCTCTACTATGTATTCTTGCTTCCAGTTCTGGTCACACTGAGTACATTTGGGTGAGAGCAAGAAATATGGTAAAGATGCTTGGATATCAAATCATGCTTTTGGTACCACAGTCTTGGTGTTGATATGTGATGGTCTTTACTTTATTACATGCCATGAAGTTAACATATGGATAAAGTTACATGTTTTCTAAAACAAAACAAGTTGCACCAATGAGAAAAATTATGAGGAAATAATTCTAGAAGCTGGATTATCATGTTCATGAGAGCAGATAATCTTTGTTTTTGCTGTATTACCAGTACTGTGCTGGTAATGCATAATTAGAATTAATAAGTACTTATTAATTAATGAACATTTGTCAGAAATACTACAGATCCAACTTGGAGTCCCATGCTTAGAATAAAGTATAGTAAATGCAAATATAACAAAAATTTTCCATTAAGAAAATTTTAAACCACAAAATTTAATGGAAAATTCTAAGAACAATGATTTTATACATGAGCATTTTATTATCATAAATTGCTATTGTGAAATTGTACTTGATTTTCAAAACAAATGAAAAAAGGATGTTATTTTAATATTAAAGAGTAATATTTTCTCAAGAATACATTTCATCATTTAAAAATTTCTTTGATTATATTTTATAGCAAAGAACTACCAAGTTGAGATTGAAATGTTAGAAAGTCACAAAGTCATAGAATTTTAGAATTGCTTGGAATTTTTCAGATCATGTGGCCAAATATTACTCACATGTATTTGATGAGCAAGTCTCATTATCTATCTGCTCTCTGAAAAATGGGTCTGTGGCCCCCTGTTGTGTGATGTGGGTGTGCCATACTCAATTATGCAATAGTTATTTCCTAAAATGTGGTGAACAATTAATATTCTTCTAGTCCTTCTGAGAAAACTAATTTTTTAAGTATCCTAAACAATATTCAATTGCGATTTCATAATGCATGACTCTTTGTTGGAAAAAACAAAATCCAGCTTGAATTAGGTCAAGCAAAAGGAGGGGTTTTTAGTATCTCACTAAATCACAGGAAATGTTGAACTGCCAAGCCACAGGAAGAACTTGAATGCAGTTGAGCCTTGGGAAACTTGGGTTGAGGGATTTGAAAGCATCAAGGATTTTATTTCCCCTCCCCTTTTTGGTTTTTCCAGAGTTTGGTTTTATAATTTTATCACTGTAGTCCTGCAACCTTCAGTTAGTGGGTCTTCAGGCTACCTCCCTAGATTCACCAAGAATTCTCTTGTCTCAAGATTATTTGGGAGCAGAATTCTAACTAGATGACTTGCACACATCTTGATTATTCAAACATAAAGAGGGAGAAAAGATAGAGTAAGAATCTGGGGCTACTGTGAATCCATATTGTCTAATAATGTGGGAAGAGATCAGAGGAAATGATAGTTTCGTTGGACAGAAGTTTCATTGAAGACAAAATAATTGGTGTTTCTTGTACAAAGAGCACATACTTTCTTAGTCCATGTATATCCATTGCAGTATCTTGAACATACTTATCCTTTAAAATGTGTTATTTATTTGATAGCGAAATTTAACTTGATGCTTTGTATTTTGTGTGAGAAGTATGTTTATGTGCACCCATGCTAAAAATTTGAGTCTACTTACAAATTAACAAGCTCTACTTATAAAAAATCAATTTCAGAATGCTTAGGATGTTTTCTGGTCATATTTTCATTAAAAAAGAAATAGGAAACATTTGTATTCTTTAACCTTACTCTTATATCACATGGAAGGTACAATATCACTTGGCAACTGGGAAATTGGATGCTGAGCAGGGATTTGCCTTTAATCCCACTATGAATTATATCTTACTTGGTTTGCAAGACCACCCATCAGTGTTTCAGGACCATACTGTCAGTTTAAGACCACAAAATATTTGATGGAAGTTTAACATGTTTTTCCAGAGCTTGTGTGTTCATTTTCATAAATTCAATTTCTTGAAAGTTTCATTATCGAGGTACATAAATTAATCATATAAATTTAAAGTTGATTCTTATGGTTTGATAAGACACATTGGTTTATCAATACATCTCAAGTCTTATATTAATAAATTAATTGCATTTGTTAAACTAGGTATTTTCCACTAATACTTAGTATTTGTCTATAGTTAGTATTATAAGGAACTAGAATTATATGAAATGCAATGTGAGATATGGGGTTTTGTTTTTTACCAGACTATCTTTAGAAAATATTCAAATCTCCCAAGCAACTTCAGGAGGATGTAGGATGAGTAAAGGGTAGTGATTACTATTTTGTATTTCAGTCAAATAAATTGACATTAAATCTTCTAATTGGAAAGCAATTAGAAGCAATTCCATATGTAAGATGCACTTATTAGAATGGTTTTTAATGGTCTTTATCCCAAAACACTCTTAATAATGTCTCAGTTACTCTTGAAATCCCCCAGTTTGGATGAAAAATTACATGGACCACTGTGGTGGAACAATATGAACTATACATGAGATGCCTCAGTTGAACTGAAGTTCTTTTGTACTATTGAAAACTCTAGCCATTATTAGTGAGAAAATAGAGGATTTTGGGGGAATCAAGAGGGACAAAAGAAAAATTAAATCCCGGGCAGTAGTCTTTTATATGAAAAAAGTCATTTAAAAGCTAACTAAAGTAAGCAAATAAAAATCTTTGCTCATTGTATCTAAGATCATTGCATGTATTCACATACACAAGACTTTATATGTCAGTGTTGAATTAAGTTACTTTCTTCCCTGATAACGTAAGTAGTAAGTAATTGAAATTCTTTTTAATGTGTTCTAGTGTGCTTTGAAAAACAGTTTTACAAGTAAGTATCACAACAGATCTATTTTCCGCTTGTACCGGGTTAGAAGGCTTAGTATCAAGAAAAAATGAGAGGGAGAGGAAACATTTTTCTGCCTGCTCCAACTCATCTGGCCTCCCAAATGTCTCTGGCCATGTGTGATGAGCCATCATTCCTGTCTACTGTCTAGTTTTTCCTGAAGAATTCACTGCCTTTGATTCCCTTCAACAGCACCATCAGGTCTTGTTTTGGTGAAGATTGGAGTCAGAGAGAATACAGTCAAGCATCTGTCACTGGCTCCCATTCTAGCCCTGGCAAAGCTGTTCTCCAGGATGAAGACAGAAGCTGGAACCCAGCCATCGGTATCTATTCCACTGAGTTTCTTGCCAGTCTGGGAACTGGTCCTTATTTGAACACCTGAGATCTTGCTCTTCATCACTATAGTTTGGAGGTTTACATAATTATTTCCCCTGTCAGATATGGGTAAAGTAGCTGAACTAAGAAAAACGCACACAATAGGTTATTTTGACCTGCAATTATCATTTAAAATTCAGAAGTACAGAGCATTCCCAACAACTTTCTTCCATCTTTAGCATATAGTACAGCACTTCCTATCGATGATCCTCTTGTCCTTGAATTAATTGGCTAACACACATAGATCACATTTCTATAGAGCCAAGAACAGACCAAATGTTGAGTTTTGAATAAAATATACTGATAAGCAAAGTAAAAAAGAGAACACTGTACATTGGCACCATTTGCCTTCTATTGCTAAAACATGTTTTATTTATGTTTATTAATCACATATTTGTTAACAACTGGGCTTTGATTCAGTGATTATATCTTTACTACCACACAGTCTTTTGTTTCCATTTACAATTCATTTTCTATTAAGGTGAAAGTCCCTGGAAGATTGAAAACAAAAACAAAAAAAAAAAACGAGATTCTAAAGGGCTGATCTGTGGGAAATCTGTGTTATAGAAAGACCAGCTCTATTCCAGGCCCTATGACAAGCAAAATTTTCATACTTATCAATCTTGACACCGAGTTCCTATTTGAAGTCCTTAATCAAAAATATTTTCCAACTTCTCTTTCCAACACTTGCCCAGGTGATTAACAAAGCAGCAGAAACAGATCATAGCTGTAGTATTTTCCCTGTTCTTCATGTAATGAATGCTTTGGGTCTCTGTCTAGTGTTTAATAGAAAAGGAAACCAGCCGCCATCTTAACTATTGGGATAGACAACCAATATTTTAAGCTACTAACAGCCTGTTACGTCAAAGTATCTGAAAATTTAAAGCTTGGCAAAGTAATGTTTTTCTTTTTATTCTCCTATAATCCCAGGGTAAACATTAAGCAGACAGCATTTCTGCTTTGAGCATTAAAAAAAAAAAAGACTGAATTTGAAAAGCCTATTAGCACACTTTGGGGATTTCAGAGAGTGTCGTTGGCTGGAAGTTGAGTGGATTCGCTGCCATTCTGTAGATGGGATAGGAGGGAAGCCGCATGGCCTCATTCATAACTTCACAGCTACTGCAAATATCAGCTGATGAATATTTATGTTATCCCTGGCTTCGACCCGAAAGACAAACAGGGGAAAAAAAAACGAAAGTTCGGAAAAGGTCGTCTGAACTCTGTGGGATTTTTTTTACCAACACTTTCCATGCGTGAGCAGTAGCCCTGAATGAAGTCATTCTGCTCAGGGGCCCAGCACAGGAAAACAGTCTGTTCATTAGCGCTCCACACTTTGTTTGAAACTTGTGCATTCATGGGGTCCTGAAAGGGAAACTCTTTTCCTTAAATCAAACACACAGGATATAGGGCTACCTTATTATATTTTTTTTTAGTAAATGTTTGCAAATTTCTCCCCAGCATATAGTAATGTGAGTGGTTCAAAGAGAGAACTAGTCAGTGAAGGAGGGCTTTTAACTCTTCTATTTTGTAAAGGATTGTCCAAGCCAAATTGATATTTTATTTAGTCACTATTTTAGAAAAGTATCTGTAAGTGTATAAAATAATGTTACATAACTGTTTTAAAATAGTACAGAAAGCAATTTTCTTTACATTTTAGGTAAAAATTATTAATCCCACTGTTTAAGAAATAATCAAATCTTATTTACTTGAGTTTTATCATTTCAAATTTGTTTCTTTCTTTTTAACTGTTTATTTGTCCACCAGAGCCACATGTGTCCTATGTTGCCATTTCTTCCATCTTTGCCACCTCCAAAGTGACCTCAGGTTAAGGAAACAAGAAAAGGAAAATCACTAAGATCAGAGAATTTTGCACCTGCTAACATCTCTATTTTCAGTCTTCATTCAGGAGAGGAAGCTCATAAATCTGGCTTAAATGAAATTTGTGACCACCTTATGGACAGATATCAGTGATGACACAACCTGTGATTGTCTAACACTGAGAGAAAGGCAGGTGTCTTCAGTGGGGATCCCCAGAAGCATTTCACTGAGATTAGGATGGGGTACAAATGATATATGGAGGGAGAGTTTCCTAGAGACACTGAGAGTGAGGTTAGCTGGGGAAGCAGAAACAGTGGGGAAGCAGAAACAGTAGGGAAAATGTCAAGCAGTGGAAACTCCAGTCTCAGTTGGATCCTGCAAAGAGTTCAGAAACAGAATTGTAACTGAATGTCTGTCCCAACTTGACTCAAAGATGTTGGGCTTTCTGACTCCTGTGCTATTGAGATGTTGGCTATGGACTGCCCACTAGTGGTGCTGGGAGATGCATTGGGTGACCATCTCACTTTGCCTGAACTGCCATGCTTTTGGCCATGAAAGTCCTACATAGTGGGAAGCCTCAGTCTTACGCAAACTGGACTGGTGGGTCACCACTGAGGGGTATAAATTCCCAGGCATTTCTTGCTCTCTGGACAACAACGTGTTTCCAGTAATCCAAGTTAAACCTTCTAAGGGAGTCACAGGTGCATAAGGCAAAATCCACCAAAGCTTATGGACAGGCACACAGACGTAGAATAGGGAATTCAAGGGCATTTTGATGCACCTCAGCTGTGCCCCCTTTAGCCGGCAAGTCCTATAACTAGTTCTCAAAGCAACAACTCAATATTGATAAAGACTTTTAGACAGGAAATTGTTAGCAGGAATAGTGTGCATGCATTTCATCCTCCACATGAATGAAGTCTTCGGTGTTAGTGGGAATTCAGTCCTAGTTAAGAATTACAAGCTGATTTCTGAAGAGAGTGCTGATACTTGACTTGACTGAAAATGGGCACCATCTGTAAGTTAGAAATGAACAGCATTGACTTGATCTGGGTGAGGGGGAATAAGCAGTTATCTTTTGTCAGTGCATTTCCTTCAAAATTCTGAGGGTGCATCTCATACATGTGGTAAAGACAGAGAGTGAATATTCTCTTGCATTGCCCAAGATTGGTTGAATCTTCTTTTTAAATTTAAGCTCTAAAAGATAACAATAACAACTCAGAGTAAAAAAAAAAAAATCTGCAACATTTACCTTTTTCTTTTATCAATTTCTGGGATTATGAGCACAAAAGTGAGATTTTTGTCTTATGTTCCTCTCTTGGTTTATAAAAATAAAAGAGAGTAATTGGGCACTTTACTAGATTGGGCAGGTCTTCTTGGTAAAAGGTATATTTTTAACTTTATGCATTGGCAGTGACAACTGCTTCATATTTCACACTTGGTCATTTCCTTGTTTTCCTCAGCTTTTCGAGACCCTTGTGGAGCAGGCCCACCCAGAGGATTTATTATGGGACTGCTTCCCTCTGCCTGAAGCAACACATTATCCACATAAAAGGATGACTGACTGCCCACCTGTATCACTACTTAGGAGACGCAAGCACTGGAATAAATGGTTTCCTGCTAGTGAGCTATAAAAGTATCTGGCAGAATATTATAGGGACATGCAAAGAGGAGAACTCTTTCTACCATTGAGAAAACAATCAAGACTCTGGCTTCTCGGTAATTCTTAAACCTTCTAAATGTCAGCCAGGTCGCTCTTTGGTCATGACTTTAAACTCTCAGGCACCCTACACAAACATTACCTCAGCCTATTGCAAAATTCCCCCCAAGATTAAACATCAGAATGTTCTTTGCATAATGGTGGGGGCGGGGAGAGTACTGATGTAAGAAAAAACAAAACAAAAATGTTATCGGGGAAAGAAAGAAAGAGATGCCTTTTCTGAATAATTTATTATGAGATTTTTGAAAGGGTAAAGACTGATAGTTGAGGATGGACAGATTCACAAAAATGGAGAACCATAAAGCTATAAAGAAGTGAATTTATAGCATGCTAAAGAATAATATTTTTTGAAACTTGATTTTTATAAAGGTACAGATCAAAAATATGGCTAGGTTTGTGACATGTTAGCCCTCAATATTACATGACTTGAGGCTTGAGGGAAAGCTTACCTAAGCATATAGCTACTGGTTAAGTGCTTTATATGTATCTTCAGACCTTTATATGACTGATGAGAGCAATTACTCAAATGCATAACATAAATGAGAATTCTGGGTCAAGGCATGTTGTGAACACTAAAGATTTGTTGAATGAATGAATGAATGAATACTTTTTCTAGGAAATATGAAATACTCATTATGCAAAGAATTAGCAAGTCAAAAAGTACAAGACATTTTTGTTGCAGAAATATGTAAAAAGTAAGATATTTATCTATCTGAAATCAGTTTCATCAGACTGTACCTCCAGCTACATGGAATATTCAGAATTAGAAAGGGCTGTGGATGCTGTTTAGGCAATTTGTTTCTTATTCAATCCGCAACATTTTGTGAAAAGTTAGTTGTCTAGTATTAGTCACACTAATGCCAAAATAGTTTTTCCAATTAAAGACAAATTAATTATATTATTTGGGTATAGAATTTTCTCTAGATTACATTTGTTCCTTCTGTTTCCACTTAGAGTCAATTGAATTATGTCAATTAGATAGCTACAAATCAATTTAAATGGAGATTTTTGTAATTTTTAAAAAAGTCGTACTGTCCATAGTGGATAAGCATTTTTTTTCATGTGGAAGAACTTTAATTGCATGATTATATAATGATTCTGAGCCTTTAGGGGTTCTCACATTTTCTTCTCTTACTTCCCATATTCCCTAATCAGCCTGATTAAAGGATTCTTAATAGGCATCAATGCCCATGCCCTCATAAATATTTTTCTATACTAATCATGCCCCTCCTTCCCTTACCCATGGTTTGGAGCTTTGAGGAATCTGACGTCCTCCCTGTGTCCCTAAGACTCCATCCCACTCTGATTCTGACCAACTTTATGCAAGCACAGCCTTAAGATATGAGCTGTTCTAGGACAGGTCCTGCGGCTCTCTTTTTGCCACTAAATCTTGAGTGTGTTTTTAGCACTGTAGTTCAGATAACAGACATACAAGAAATATTGTAAATAAATGAATTTAAAAAAAATTCAAAAAGTATTTATTTATGCATACAAGAGCTGGGTCTACAAGCCAGAGTTGCGGGAGGTTAGAGGATTCACCAGAGACAGAGTGGGGAGCAGGACAGGCAGAGTGACTGAAACACACTGCTGAGGGGAGCAGCGGGTGAGAAAGGAGAGGTCTGCTGCACCATGTGGGTCCCCTCCCTGGCCGGGGATCGAACTCGCGCTGCTGTACAACGGATGCTTCACAGTTCAGCGATCAACCCGCTGCGCCACCAGGTAGGCCCAATAAATGAATTTTTATATAGTACAAGAATCATGCCAGCTAGTGAAGATGCAAAGAGTAGTGATCAAACCACAGCTGAGTAAATGCCAGTGTGGCAAAATGGCCTTAGACGTTGTGATGGCCTTAAGAGACCCTGGGAGGGACGCCCGGTGTCCCTTTGCTAACCCTTACTCTTGGAATCATAAATTTAGAACAATAAATGATCAGCCCATAGGTGACAACACTGACCTCTTCTGTTGGGGGCTGAAAATACACCTTGGCTATAAGCAGAAACGCATGGCTTAAGGAAGGCAGATCGATATAATCTGGTGCTTAAAAAAGAAAGGACAGCACTCAGAAATGTGTATTGATTTATTTCTATAATGTAAACTACTGAAGGAATTTGAGTGGAAAAACATTCAGGTTAAAAGTATATTCAAAGACTGATTGCATTAAATGCAACCACAATCTACTGTTTATAATAAATTTTGATTATTAAAATGTGGATGTTATAATTGTTTACATTATATTTTAAAACTTACCAATGTATATTTATTATTTTAAATGTAGGATATTTTATATAGGATCCAGGATTCATTTTTATCTAGCAAGTGCTTTCTTTTAAAAATAAATTTAGTTTGAACAGATACTGAATGAAGATAGAAAATACTTTAAAGAACATATTTTTCTTCTAACACAAGACATATGTTGGATTGTCAGTCAATTTTTACATTTTTTTTGTTAAAGTGTAATTTATGTACATTAACACCCGCTCTTTCTATGGTAACAGTTCTGAGAGTTTTGACCAATGTATAATCACCTCCTCAATCAAGGAATAGAACAGATTCCTCACCACCCTCCAAAATTGTCCCTGACCCTTTGTCACCCTTCCACCCACTCCTGAACCATTTACATATTTTCTATCATTGCAGCTTTTACTTGTTCAGAATGTTATCAAATGAATGAATATAGTATGTACTCCTTTGAGACCAATTTATTTTATTTAACATAATGCTTCTGAGACTCATCCATGGTGAATTAGCAGTTCCTTATTTTGTTCCCTTGCTATCCTATGTCTTGAATAATTCTATAGGATTTTTGGCCTAAATTTCTTTTTTTTTTTTAACAAGATCTTTTTAGAGAAGTTTTAAATTTACAGAAAAATTGGGAGAAAGGCACATAGATATCCCACATACCTCTTGTGCCTCACATGCAGACTCCCCCACAATGAATATCCCCCACCAGAGTGGTACATTTGTTATATTTGATGAACCAACTGTGGAAGATTATAATCACCTAAAGTTCATAGTTTATTATGGTCAACTCTTGGTGTTTTCTATGGGTTTTGGTAAATACACAATGATATGCATCCATCATTATGATATCATGTAGTTTTCCACTGCCCTAAATATCCTCTATTGCCCTACATTTCACCTTTTCTTCTGCCCTAATAATCCTTGACAGTCACTCTGTTTTCCTATCTCCATAGTTTTTCCTTTTCTAGAATGTCATATAGTTGGAACCATACAGTGTGTAGCCTTTCAAATTGGCCTCTTTCATGCAATAACATTATTCCATTTCTTTTCATGTCACAATAGCTCTTATCTTTTATAGCACTGTATGGTATTTCATTGTCTGGATATTGGTATGATTTTGATTGCTTTCATTTTGATGCTTTTGAATACAGCTGCTATAAATGTTATGTGCAAGTTTTTGAGTAGATACAAGGAATATGTTTAATTTTATAAGAAAACACCAATCATCTTCAAAAGTCTCTGTACCAGTTTGTTTTCCCAGTATCAATAAATGAGAGTTCTCATTGTTCCAATTCCTCACCAGCATTTTGTGAAGTCAGTTTTCTAGATTTTGGCATTCTAGTAAGTATGTAGTAGTGATTCATTGTCATTTTAATTTTCATTTCCTTGGTGACATAAGGTGAGAAGCATGTTTTTGTATGCTTTTTTCCATATGTATATCTTCTTTGGTGAAGTATCTGTTAAAGTCCTTGTTCCTTTTTTAAACTGTTTATTTTTATTGTTATTATTATTATTGACTTCTAAGTGTTCTCTGCATATTTTGATAATAGCTCTTTATCCAATGTGTCTTCCACAAACGTCTACTTCCAGTCTGTGGTATTTCTTCTAATTTTCTAGACAATATCTTTCACAGAGACATTTTTAATTTTAGGAATTCCAACTTATTATTTCATGGATTGTGTCTTTGGTATTTTGTTTAAAAAGTTATTGCTATTCCCAAAGTCATGTAGACTTTTTGTAGCCTCTCCTTGGACTTTTATAGTTTTGACTTTTATATATATTTTTTGTAATTTACTTTGACTTAATTTTTATGTATAAGGTCTAGATTTATTTTTGATTGTGAATGCTCAGTGATCCAGCAGCATTTGTTGAAGAGGCCATGTATGCATGATGGTATTGCCTTTCCTCTTTGGTCAAAGAGCAGTTGACTATATTCATGTGATCTATTTCTGGGTTCTCTATTCAGTTTCCACTGATCTATTGATATATTTATTCACCAACACCACAAAATCTTGACTACTATTGATTTATACTAATTTTTTTTATACCTGGTAGTGTCAGTCTTCCAACTTGGATCCCCTTCAATATCATATGTGACTATTCTAAGTCTTTTGCCTCTTCTTTATAAAGTTTAGAATCACTTTGTCAATATCCACTGCATAAGTTGTTGGGATTTTAATTGGGTCCTTTTTAAGTCTACACATTAAGTTTGGAAGACATCTTGACAATATTGAAGTCTTCCTAACCAAGAACAATAATTTGATATTATTAATCAGAATTTTGTAGTTTTTCTTTTATCTGACATGTACATATTTTGTCATATTTATACCTAAGTATTTAATTTCAGGTATTAAATTAAAAACTGGTATTGTGTTGATTTCAAATTCCACTCCTTCATTGCTGGTGTATAAGAAAGCAACTGACTTTTGTATATTGACTTGTATGCATCAGTCTTGCTATAATTAATTTTTTAAGGGTGCCAGGAGGTGTTTTGTTGTTGATGATGATTCTTTCAGATATTTTACATAGATAATCATATTATCTACAAAATTTTGTTTCTTCCTTCCCTATCTGTTAATTTTTTATTTAGAGGTGGATATAACCTTGACTTGGACCTGTTCTAAGTGGGTTTCAATTTCCTATCATTAAATGCAATGCTAGTTGAAGATTTTCATAGTTATTCTTTATCTAGTTGAGGAAATTCCCCTCTATTCTCTGTTTACTGAGCGTTTTTATTGTGAATGAATGTTGAATCTGTCATGCTTTTTCTTCATTTATTTACAAGATGGTGTTATTTTCCTTTTTTAGTCTCCTGATGTGATGGATTCCATTAATTGATTTTTGAGTGTTGATTTAGCTTTGCATATATGGGATACATTCCACTTGGCCATGGTGTACAATTACTTATATACATCGTTAGATTTTATTTGCTAATATTTTGTTGAGGATTTTTCCACCTATGATCGTGAACTCTATCGGTGTGTAGTTTTCTGTTCTTGCAATAGCCTTGTGTGGTTTGGTATTAGGATAAAGCAGTCTTCACAGAATGAGTTAGGCAGTATTTCCTCTGCTTCTATCCTTTGAATGAGATTGTAGATCACTGGCATATTTTCTTCCTTAAATGCTTGGTAGAAATCATTAGTGCACCCACCCAGGTCTGATGCTTTTATTTAAAGTGATTAATTATTGAATCAAGTTAATTAGTAGTTATGGACCTATTTGAAATGATCTGTTTTTTCTTGTGTTGGTTTTGAAATTGTGTCTTCAAGAAATTGGCCTGTTCTTTCTAGGTTACCAATTTTGTGGCACAGAGTTGTTCATAATATTCTTTTATTATCCTTTCAGTGTCTATATGATCTAATGGGTGGTCAATCTTTCATTTTTTAATTTCTTCATTTTTTAAAATTTTTTGCTGAGGAGTAGTCTATTCTGTAATATCATACTTTGACTATTTGCCATTAGTGGCATTTGTGTTTGTTTTAAATTTTAATGATTATAATAAACATAGGTGCATTAAATACTTAAAAAATTTTTATTTCAAATAATTTTTTTGGCCTTTAGATACTTCAGTGCTTAGTTGTCTGATATGGCAAATGCATATTTAGCTCCAAAAAGAAATCACAAATTATTTTCCAAAATAGTTGTGCCATTTATTATTCCTACCAGCAATACAAAAAGCTTCTATTAATTGTATCCTTTAGTATTTTCAATTATTTAAAAATTTTAGACATTATTGTAAGATAGTTGTAATACTAATTCATTGCAGTTTAATATCCTTTTTAAGTACCCAGTGTTGAGCATTTTGTCTATTCTAGTATTTTGACTATTTTAAAATTCAGTTGTTCCTTTCTTATTACTGTGTTTTTAAAGCTCAATATATATTCTTTAGAGTTTTTTATCAAACATGTGATTTGCAAACAGTCTTTTCCCCAGTCTTTTTTTGTCTTTTTATTCCCTTAAAAGTATCTGTCAAAGACCAGAAATTCTTACTTTTTTGTAGCTATTAGGGAGTGGGGTGGGAAAGGCAACAAAGGCGAGAAGGAGATAAATGGTTTATCCTGAATGACTGTGGGTGCTATGGTGGTGGGTGTGGTAAAACACATATGAGGAGGTGTGAACTTATTCCCATAAATCATATACAGTATTGGAAATCAATGTTATTACCTATTTCTAGAGTCTTTATTTTGTTCCATCTATCTATCTATCTATCTATCTATCTATCTATCTATCTATCTATCTATCTATCTATCTATCTATCTATCT
>JAGFMF010011643.1:5940361-5975719 GCA_019455555.1 Galemys pyrenaicus | reverse complement strand
GCTCCCCACTCTGTCTGTGGTGAATCCTCTCACCCCCCACACCTCTGGCCTGTACCCCAGTGCTTGTATGCATAAATAAATAAATCTTTTTAAAAAAAAAAAGATAAAGAACATGAAAAGCAACCAAGGAACAGAATTTCAGGGAACCCAAATGTTAAAATCTTGAGTATCTCATCAAGTATACTTGTTGTTTTTATGTGGTACTTGAACTATTATTAACCCTAGTTAATTTTCTATTTTGTCAGCAATATTATGGATCATGGGTGGTTTATTATGCTTAATTATTATGCAAAACAAAATATATTCCCAGTCCCAAATAACTGACTCACATTCATACCTGAGTAGTCTATCTCAGCAATGGGGTGAAAAAGCGATGCAAAAATGTGATAGTCCCCAAGCACAGTCTATCTTTACAGAAAAAGTGAGGTCTCCCACCTGCAAAAAGCTCTAGACATTTTAGAATTTTTACTATAGGGCATATTTAGAAAATGATCAGAAATTGGAATCATACTGGGTATTCAAGTCATCCTGCCTTAGAAATTTAAACTTGAATGCACGAAAACTAAAAATAAGTTACTGGTCATTATCTAATAAGAAATCCCTACTTTTTCCTACCACTGGTATCTTTTCCTTTCCTCTTCATTTATTTGTTTCTGGATTGTGAAAGGGAAAGGATTTAGGACAGGCAGAAAATAGACATAGGAAAGGGGATTTACCAAAGGGAACAGATGTTTTTCTAATTTTGCAAAGGTATAATACAGTTGAAACATGCCTTTCAAAGCCAGAGATATGCACAGATTACCACCCTGTATGGGTTATGGGCACTTGGGGATTTCTTGTCAATGTAATATTTTTGAAGTTTACTATCTTAACAGTGAAAGGAAACAGAAGTGGCTAATTCTGAACCTAAGACTTTTTTCCTGACCCTTTGGCACCTAGGCACAATAGGGTGAGTTCAGGACTGAGTAAGGTCTTAAGTCCCTGCTTCCTGTCTTTTGTTAGTTTTAATCTGACACTTAAACATACTTGAATGTGGACGGTTGTGTGGAATGCCTTTGATTTTTTTCCACTTCCCAGGAATGCCAGCTAAAAGAGGGGGGAAACAGAATAAAATCCTAGATACGTGTAATATGTATCTGAAGAATTTATGTGTACTATTTTTTAATCTGAGGATTTGACTAGTTACATTGTAATGCCATTCTCTTCGAGGAAATTGGAACTTGGGTCTTAGAAGAGGGTGTACCCCCATTCCTTGGAAGTATACACACCTCCTTGAGCAACACTGCACAGGCCTTGAGCCAGGTGACAACTCGGGCCATATCTTGTCTTTGTGGATGGAGTGTAAAGCTGGGATACTTGAGTTTGAGAAAGTGAGAGTTATTTCCACTCTAGGGAATGGTGTGGGCTGACCCATTAAATGTACACATCTTGTTGAGTGTTTGTGTTTGGGGGTGGGGTGGTGGAGGGCTCCTTGAGTAGATCAATGAAATATTTTATTGGCTTAGCAAGCCCTTCCTTTGAGCTGGTTGGCCCAGTTACCTGGACAGTCATTTGATGGGTCATCGTCAGTTGACAATGACTAACAGGCTATTAGATTTGGAAGCTTTTACTTAATGTGGTCTGCTCAGCTCACTTTATGGGGAAAGGCTCCTATTTCCACTTGAATGAGTGGTACCATGTCTGGGAAGGAGAGGATGATACATGTGCTTTAGGTTGGGAGAATGATGGAAAGGCAAATAACAGGCAAGGGTGAGTAATAGTGATTAAAAGAGTTAAGCAACACAGCTAACATTGTGTCCTTATGACCACATGCTTAATAGAGTGTGATATATACTTGTGATGCAGAAACCTATAAACTTAGAATTGCCTTATGGAAAATATATTGGCTATAATATATTGGTCACATTTTAACACATGTATATGCATATATGTGTATATTACATTTGTCCATAAGCATCTGCTTTAAAGAGCTCTACTATATTATTCTGTTGGTATTTTCTTCTTTTTTTTTAACCATTTTTTTTATTATTAAAATATTTTAAAATTTACATATACTTGCCATTAATTGTAATCCCCATGTGTTCCCCATCACTATCTCACCAGTGCACCATCACCTCAGTCCCTCGTGTTCCCATCTTCCCTCAACCCTCCCCCTCCCCTCCCCACCAGGTGTCCCCAGTCTGTCCTTGTCTCCTCATTTTTGGTTTCTGTGTCTTTATTGCTGTTATTGTTCATTTAGTGATATTATTTTAACAGATATATTCATTTCACTTTCATATTATTTCAAATTTGTTCTGTGACGTTCTTGAAGAGAATACATTCTCTACATTCTATCAACATACACTCAACCTGTGCTATTTCGTAGATTATGGACAGAAGCATTACATGAAGGTAATTTGTAAGAGTGTTAAAGCACACTTTTCCAAAAGGTAAAAATCATGACTCATGTAAGTGGAAGACAAATACGTATAAAATCTACTAATAACTGAGGGAATCAGTAAAATGTTAAGTCCAAATGAGAATTTGACTTACTGGATTTTATATAATTCATTTGTATGGTCATGGCAGGAAACACACACATTGCTATCCATTTTCTACAAACTAACAGCCAGTACAACAGGACTTTAAGAAGCTCAGAAGTAATCTTAAAAAATAAATTGCTGTGTCTTTGATAAATTTTATTGACAAGAGTTTTATTGCATCATTAGTTAATTGAAGTACTATTGAGGGTCTACTATGATATGTGTTAAGGGCTGGTTTACACTAATGGACATGAAAAGGTATCTGTTATTTAGGTGCTCAGTATTTTTTTTTTATTCTATTTATTTCTTTCTTACACTGCTTTCTTTTCTCAAATGTAGTCCCCACCTCCAATTTACCCGTGCACCGTCACCATAGTCCCTTGTGCTCTTCCCACCCTCGTTTTGATCCCTTTCTCTTCCTCTCCCCTGCAGAATGTTTCTGATTTGTAGTTGTCTGTTTATTTTTGTTCTGTTGTGGGTTTTTTTTTGTTGTTGTTGTTCTTATTATTTTCCCCCTTGGTCCCCTATATTCCTCCTGTAAGTGAAACCATCTGGTGTTTTTCTTTTTCCTTCTGACTTATTTCACTGAGAATAGTCCCTTCAAACTCCATCCATGTTGCTATGAATGGCATTAGTTTATCTTTTTTGTTTGAATAGTATCCCATTGTGTATATATACCACATCTTCTTGATCCAGTCATCTATTTTGGGGGCATTTGGGTTGATTCCAAGTCTTGCCTATTATAAATAGTGCTGCAATAAACATAGGGATGCAGGTATTCTTTTGAATTAATGTTTTCTATCCTTTGGGTAGATCCCTAGGAGTGTAATTGCTGGGTCATATGGTAGAGGAGTTCAGTATTTGGATGGTAGAGAGGGATGTACTCAGATAACCAGTTCATTTGATAAATTCCAGTAGACTCTTAATGACTTTTTCTCTGATAGGAGGTCATCTGTGGTTCTACAGAAGAAAAATTCAACAAAGACTTACTGAATGAAAGACACAGAGGCAAGAAAAAAAATGGTGATATTTGGGGCTTGAAAAGTAGGTATGACATTCCACCACCTGAAGCACATTTCGGGAAACTGCAAGCATCAACAAAATGCCAGGGCACTGGGGCAGGAATGTTCTCAGAAGAGAAGCTCCTGAGGCTGAAAGGCAAACTAAACTCATCAACCACATTATGTGAAAGGAGGGGAGGACTAGCTGTGAATGTCAGCAGGGTAGAGCTATATGACTAGTTTTTCAGATCACACTCTGAAACAGTGGAAACGATATCAAGTCCTCTTAGGAAAATCAGTTCAAATGTTACAATAGACAAGGGGGAGAAGGTCCAAACTTCAAATCCCTCTCATTCCAGATAGTCTAATGTCTGGAGTGGCCAAATTAGATTTGTTTTGGGGGAAAGCGAGCTTCTCCATCTTACTGTCCTCTTTCTTTGTCCCTAGTCCTATGCCTTTCTCTATCTTTCCTTCATTTTTCTCTCCTTCCACATTTCCCTTCCTCTTTCCTTTCTCTCTGTGACCCTGTTCCCCTTCAGCTTAGTGCTCTGAGGAAACACCTGTGAGATCCCTCATGTGGAATTGAGATTCTGGGAGGTGTTCTGATTTTCAAGACAGCTCTGGACAAACACTGACACATTCCTCCTCTCTGATTCTTATTTTATTATAATCAATTGCTAAAGTAGGATGACATCATCCTAAGTGAGGTAATATGCAAAGGCTGTTTTCTACATGTAACTATTACATGCCAGTCCTGTTTCCCTGATGCCTCTCAGTCCTCTCTGGACTAGAAACCCTTTGCTCCCATTGACAGGTCACCTCCCAGGACAGGTTATTTCCACAGATGGTTAATTTGATCTATTTCTCTTTACTTGTGCTAATTTCCTCTCCAAGGGTAAGATCTTTCTGACAATATTGTTGTTTTTAAAGTAATAGTAGTGGAGAAGATGGAGATGGGAGCTAAAGGAGGAGTAGTCTTTTTTTTTTTTTAAAGATTTATTTATTTATGCACACAAGAGTGGGGTACAGGCCAGAGGTGTGTGTGGGGGTGAGAGGATTCACCACAGAGAGCGGGGAGCAGAACAGGCAGATCAACAGAAGCACACTGCTGAGGGGAGCAGCGGGCACAGCAGGAGAGATCTGCTACACCATGTGGGTCCAGTCCCTGGCTGGCAGCAGGGATCGAACTCGTGCTGCAGTGGCTGTGGTTTGCTTCATAGTGCGTTGCTTAACCCACTGTGCCACCAGGGAGGCCCAGGAGGAATATTCTTATGTGACTTCTAGTATTCTAAGTTTTTTTTTCTTTAATGGAGACTCACATTTTTATTCTAAAATGTATATGGACATGAAGTTGGCTAAGAATAAACAACAGAGCTCTGTAGAAAAAGTACAAGGAGTGAAGGATTCTCTATCAGATATCGATACTTAACATAAAGTCCAGTATTAAGATCTGTCATAGCTGAATGAGAATTCCCAACTCGTTCAATGAGAGTGATTTTATTCAAGTGTATGGATAATTATTTTTTTAAAAGATTTATTTATTAAAAGAAATCAAGTGTAAAAAATCAGAAATAAATCCACCAATTTAGTTTGAAATTTTTTTAACTGCCACGCTAGTGTTAGAAGTACCCTTTCAGAACTGTTTGTTTCAATTTTCCATTAAAGTTTAACAATAAAAATTAAAAAAAAAAGATTTATTTATTTACGCATACAAGAGCTGGAGTACAAGCCAGAGTCATGGGAGGTGAGAGGAATCACAAGACAGAGTGGGGAGCAGAACAGGCAGACTGACTGAAACACACTGCTGAGGGGAGCAGCAGGCCAGGCAGGAGAGTTCTGCCTCGCCATGTGGGTCCCCTCCCTGGCTGGCAGCAGGGATCGAACTCGTGCTGCAGTGGCTGCAGTTTGCTTCATCGTGTGTTGCTTAACCCACTGAGCCACCAGGGAGGCCCCAGGTCTGGATAATTTAATCTAATTAAGACAGCTTACATTAAATTATAAAATTATCAGTAACCAACACATCTACAATTGATGTTCTTTTCAAAATATATTAACTATAAAGAATCTCAAATTGTATTAATTTTGAGTATTAAGTTGAAGCAAAGAACTCAGAGTAACTTAACAGGAAAATGTTCATTTAATGATTAGTTATTGATACTAAAATATAATATTTACCCTATGACAAGAAATCAGTGAATTCTGGATCTGATGACTGAGAAATATTTGACAATGTCAAAACTATTCCTGGTTCAGTTGTACATCTAGGGATGTATGAGGGGACTCAAACAGAGTGGGGATAAATGTGAACTGTGAAAAATTAAAAAGCCACCATACGAGAGTTAAAATAAAAGAAACTGAACTAGAAATAGTACACATGTAATACATGTATATGGTATAAAAATGAGCATCCTATGTGGAGAAGAAGGAACCCTCATTTACTGTTTGTGGGAAAGCAAACTAGTCCAGCCCCTATGGCAAATGGTGTGGATGTTTCTTAAAATATTAAAAATATATTACACTCCTAGAACACAAAATCTCCTCCAAAGAACACAAAAGCACTCATTTGAAAGGATCTATGCCCTCCCATGTTATTTGCAGCACTATTTACAATAGTTAAGTTATGGAAACAACCGCAGTGCCCAAAGAAAGATGCGTAGATTGAGAAGATGGCACATTATTCAGCTATAAAAAGAGATGAACTCTTGCTATTTGGGTGGTGACATGGGTGGAACGGATGGGGATAATGCTAAGTGAAGTAAGTCAGGGAAAGAAAGACAAATACTGGATGGTCTGAATTTTATGTGGAATATGGAAAAACAAAGGGTCAGGCATAACCAAACCAATAACAAATCCTAGAGATCTGCTGTCTACAAGGAAAGGGGGAGGAGAGAGAGCAAAGTTCTCTCATTGTCGGGGGCACAATGGAATATGATGGTGGACTATGGTTGCCTTGGTGCCTGGTGTGGTAACATGCATCCCATGTCTCAGAATCTTATACGGTGTTGTAAACTGATGCTACCTCAACTTAAAAAAAATAAGAAAATGAACATCCCAGACTCAATTGTCATGCCACTGTTATGGCATGGCATTTATTAATCATGGATGTTACCAACTCTACTTTCAGCACCCACAGTTCCATTCATTTCTCAAAGGTAATTAGTATGAGTGCTTTGCATATCTTTCCAAAAATGTTAGTACATTACATTAGTTAAGGTTCTTTTGGTTTCAGGTCACAAAAGTAAACTCAGTCTGATGTAAGCCACAGAAAAGAATTTACTGGAAGGGTGCTGAGGTATTTTGTGAAATTAAAACAGAATGGAACCTCTAAGTCTTTGGAAGGGGTAGGATAAATGAAAGTTACAAGGCCTATTCTAACACCATGGGTCACAGGGTTCCCATTAGTGAGACTTGGCTATGAGAGACTTCCAGGCTCTGATATTTTCATTTTAAAAATTTCTAATATTATTGATGAAGCTAAATTGGGCCTGGTAGTTGAAGTATGGCCAATGAGTACAGAGAAAAGTATTGTGATACAAGCATTAGAGAAAATTTTATAGCATAAGATAGCTGGGGGAATATTCTGGACAGGTTAAATGGCAAGATAGAAGACAACAACTCCATGCATGTGTATCACAAGTAAGCATGTTTACATTTACTCACATACAAAACACATACTTGCACTGTATATACCTGCTTCTAAGACAAATAGCTTCCAAATTTTTATTATCTATGAAATCTGAGATGCATTTTATAAACAATGCCATCTTATACTAGCAGACATTGTTATACAGGCCATTTTCCTTTGTGGCATAGAATATAGTAAAATCTCACCAGCTGGGCAGCCCAGTAACTTCTGCACAGGTGGAAAAAACTGTTTCTGAGCCAGGTGTCACTTGTAGCCATATTAGAACTGTATTCCCAGAATTATTTTTAGGAATCCCTGTATGAAAAATGCCTGAAAAACAGGAGGTCTCAAAGACCCTCTCCAGAAAAACCTCTTCAACCATTACAATTAATGGAAATCCCAAGCCACTTGGTTTAGGAGCCAAGTACAAGCTTAGGCTAGGCACTCGGTAAGTATGCATAAAATTACAACTGTTTTTGCTCTCAAGATAATTTCAAATTGAAATTTTGATTTTGAACTTTAAGCTTCCAGACCTGTGAGACAATACATTTCTGCTCTTTTAAGGAACCACATTTATGATTATTTGTTACCACAACTTTAGGAAACTAATATAACCTGAAAGAGATCATATAGTGTTTTAAAAGTACAAATCGTAATGAGATTATTAGATACTTTTTGAGACCTGGTTTCATGGCAGAAGCAGTATGAGTACCTCATGCTGTGGATCTTTAGCAATTTAATTCACCAAAAGCGGGGGATTGATTTTCTGCTGATTTCATAGCTTTCCTTGCAATATTTCTCCTCTGGTTAAAGTGAAATAAAATGAAATGTATTTAACCTGCTTACCTGAAATAACAAAAATCAGACAGAAGAGAAAAAAATAATATTTGAAGACATCAGTCATGAGCTAACCTGTTACTGTGAGCCATGGAAAGCCAGGTGGGGAGTCCCGTGATCATTCCCTGTACTGCCTGGAGTCTCCAAGCTGCAGTTCAAAAAGGAAGAGCCCCAGCAGAGCTTGATGGATAATCTAGTAGAAGATGCTGAGCTGAGAGTCTGGGGAAACCAAGGAATAAAAGAATGGAGAACTGGGGGAGAGAGGAATATGTACACAAGAAATATCCACATTGAGGCGTATATAGCTCCAGTGCCTTAATTTTCATCAAATATTGTGTAGTCTGCTTCAGTGTACAGTTCTTCACAGTCATTTGTATCTGGAAAACCCTTTGGAGTGCACTATTTACCTCTTTGTTTATTATTTCTACGTAGGAGCGTGCATCACCTATTGCCCATGGATGAAAACCATTCTTCTCTGTGTGTTCAACCTCTCCACAGCCTCTGTGTGCAAAAGCATTTTCTTATCCCTTTGATTCTGCCATCTGAAGATGTCATTACCAGTCCTTCCGGCACATGTGGTAGAGGATCAGAGTATGACTGTGGAGAGACAGCACTTGAGGACTGAGAGGAGGAGATCAAGCAAAATAGGCAATCAATTGTTACAGTAAAGTGACGAGAGAAGGCAGTGGTGGGAATAAGAGTAAATGCCTGGAGCAATGGGCAATTAGAGGGGAATATCCTCTAGCTATTTTGAAAAAGGTATCTTGGGAGTTGCTTCCAAGGTTAAGTCAATGGATGAGGGCAGGAAATGCACTTTTTTTTCTTAAAGTATTACTGGAGAGTTTAAGAAGTTCAAAAACATGCAAATCAAGAATTTAGGTTATTTTGAGAACTCTTATTTTTGCATGAACTGTGCCCATCTGATTATCCTCTGAGCCTGAATTCAGAGAGATACATAGGCTGCTAGACCTTAGGGCTTCAGATAACATTTCATTTTCACTGTTTAATTGCTACTCTATTGCTCTCACACATGCAGGACTTAAGGAAACCCTTAAGGTGACCCAACAAAGAGAGAGAGAGTTATAGTAAGAATTTGGAGTCTCAGGAGATTCTCATCTATCTCTTTCAAGTCACATTTCATTCGTCAGCTTTGTCTTGCCTCAGTTCTAAATTAATGAAATGCTCTCTCAGTGTCTTCAGTTTCCTATCAGACTTGTTCATTAGGTTCTTTGCTCTGTGACTCATTGATTCCACTCCTTCATATTTCTAAACCAAAGCTGTCAGATAAAGTCTGTAATGCTCAAATACCAAGCCATTAGGTCTTTAGCTTGGGTGACGTACTCTAAGATGATCTATTTGCAAGAAGGTTGGCTTCACATGTTCAGAATGGATGTGTAGAAGACACATCTCATCTCAGCCAACCAGAAAGAGAGAAATGAACTTATTTGAGCCTGGCAGCTATGTGTGTGCTCTCTTCTATTCTATAAAAATTTGATCCTGAAAGTCAGTTTCAGCTAAGTATGGAGACTATTTTCCAAGACCCCTTACATATACAGGTGGGGCAGTATTAACACATTATTTATATTAATAATTCAATGTTATCTCTCATAACTAATATGCTGCAAATATTGAGCTGGGGAGCAGCTGTGTAGCTGCTCATATCTGAAATAAACAAAGAGCTAGTGTCTGTGAAAAGAAAGAGCTCAATTCATAACAAAATTGCATATATTTCTAATATAGAAAATATAGCTGCTTTGCAAAGTTCTCTCTAGGACAGTGGTAGATGTTATTCTACATACTCAGCATTCACCAGTTTTAACTTTCCAAACAGAACCTATTTCAAATATTTTAGGGACTTCTTTTTTGTTCTGTTTTGTTTTTACTTTCCTTAAATTGGATGGCCAAAGACTGCCTTCTGCAGGTCAAGCACTTGATTGACGGTTGAGTTCTGTTTAAGCCAGCAGAAGGCATCAGGCAGCGGTGCAGAAAGGGAGAAACAGGAACATCAGGTAGAAAACAGGCCAGGGGCTGGGGCCGGCGAGTCTTGCCACATGTCAGAAGGGGTTTGAGGAGGCTTAAGATGAGGTGGATGAGAGCCAGGGAAAGACAAATGATGGCAGGAGTGTGAGTGGGAGATGGAGAGCGTTGGGAGAGGGGCATACAGATTACTGGAACTGAATGGGGCAACCAGCCTTTTTTGTCAGGGTCTACAAGGCAGAAAACCTGCCAAGACTCAGTCCTAAACTTAAGGAACCAGACTGATTGAAGGAAAACTATGAAGGAGGTAAGCATTGTGTCCAACATTCTGCCATTACTTTTCAACACCTTGTAGCTCTTTTGGCAGATTTTCTCCATCCAGGTGTTCAGACCCTCACCCTCCCTTCTCCTGAACTGCAGCTCACAGGGTCACCCACATTGTACTAAACACTGGACAACTTTCCTATCCCAAACTTTCTTCCAGTTTTTCCAATTCCCTCCAAACTAACTAGCTCCTATTTGCTCCTAGATTCCTGCAGATTAAAACTTTTTACCCTGAGCATGAGTAAGGGCCAACTCTAAAAATGTGGACACAGCAGCTAAAGTAGCTGCAGTTTAGGAGAAATAGAGGGGAGGATGGTGATTGCCTTGGGAAGAGTTGGTCAGGAGCTTGGTGGAGAAAGAAGACCTGTGGGTTTGGGTTATGGCTGGAATAGAGTCTCTAGATCAACTTTAGAGAATAAACACAAAATATTCAAAGGGCCTAGTGAGTAGCTGAGGTAATTTCATAAGCCATTAAAAAAAAGTCATGATTTGAGCTAGTGGATTTCCCTAGGATTGTTTCTCTTTTCTCCTGCACAGAGAGCGCAGCCCAGCCTTCCATTCTGCTAATGTTCATTGGTTCTGTTACTGAGTCTTGGGATGGAAAAGGTTGCTTAGGTGTCAGCCAAGACACTCCCTCTGTTTGGGGGAGAGGGAGTTGCCAACCCGACTATTCGCTTCCTGCCAGCTTAAGGAGTTTATGACTCAGATTCAAGCAAAACAGTGAACTGAAGCAAAAAGAGAGGGAGGGAATTTCAGCTCACATGGAGGTTTCAGTGCTAAACTACATCACTGAAACATTCAACTCAGAGGAACCTATCATGCCAGAAGGAGAGCGATTTTGTGTTCATTCTCTGCTTTGAGAACACACACATATGCACATACACAAATTTCTCTCATACTCATGCCAATACATTTCTCCCTAAACTGGAAGTCTAAGGCTGTTGTGCATTCTGTAAACAACACTCCCCCTTAAAACTACTCTTGCTTATCAAGCCACTTTTAGGTATTGTGATAGCAGAAATGTCTCCAACCCACATTATGATTCAGCTGGGGTGTCCATTGTCCCTTCACGCTGACCCTGTCATCTGTCACCCTAGTTTCTATTCCTTGTGGGAGATATTGGTGGAAGACTACAGACATTTCTAACACTGAGACCTAGACACCTGTGTTTCAAAGTACTCTGTGGTTCTGGTAGCTTCCTGAATATTGGTCTGGTGGCTGAGTTGCTGCCAGTGTTGACTTACTGGTCACTTGGAAGACAAACTCTACTCATGAGGAAAGGTACCAAATGAATTTGAGAAATCTCCATTCCTACTTTTCCTTCCTCCATCCATTACTCATGCACAGACCCACATCCCTCCCTTCCCCTTCCCAGTTTTCTCTTTGTGAGTAAGCATTAGTCATTTTCCTCCAAGTGTCTTACCTCCATGTGCTAAAGAGAAACGTATGACCTCTTTGCAGTTCAAAGTTATGAATTTATATTTTTTTGCTAAATATTCATTACAGTGTGATTCCTTCACATAAGTATACATAATGTGAGTATATATAATATATTTAAGACAGGCAGTCTTTCTAATATTTAACTTTTATCTATGTCATTAACTTTTAAGAAACCCTAAAAACTATGAATAGTCAATGATACAGATCCAGATACCTTAATGTTCTTTGGAAATCTTCTTATTTTGATTTAACATAAGTTTCCAATCTCATCTTATCTGGCATAAGCTGACCACAGTGGTCTACTTATTCCTCCAAACCAATTTAATCACTCTTCTCTTTGAAATTTCCTCTTTAACCTCTGCTTAATCCCAACCATCCTTAAAACCCAGGCCTTGCCAAATTATTGTTTTTATGGCTGGCAAAGCAAGAGCATAAGAATGAGGAAAACAGAGACAAAGGATAAATGTATTAAACTTTGAAGAAGAAGAAACTTGTTGTTAAGGCATCCCTTCTACCCTCAAAGTTTTGAGAAGCTCAGAAAATAGGATGTATTGGTGTATCAAGAACTATCAATCCCAGTCAAAAAACATATTACTATCATTCTGAAAGGGACCACATTTTCCATGTTTAACAATAGCAGGTAAGTGGGTTGTCTAATCCGAGCCAGAAAGTTATTGGGCAGGGACAAGGTGAATGTGAAAATTACCTGTTGGAATTGAATGTTAGTTTCAATTCATCTTAATCACTATATCACCTCTGTTCTTGACATTCTCTCTAGAAATGCTTATGGATCTGAACTGTCTTAGAGACAGGGTTTCAAAGTTGTATCTCTGAACTTGTAAGGCTGACCAGTGCTGTTGTTGCCAAATACCTTTTATTTTCAAGTATGCTAACACCATCACTTGATCACCTTCTGGGTTTTTATGGAGGCCTAGTCTACTTCTTTATGAGGGATTAGTACATCTCTGCTCTTTTGTAACAGGGTGGTCCCCAGGAAAGGGGGAAGTTCCAAAATCCCAGTTCTGCCCTAAGTGGGTGGAGCTGAGCAGGGATAAGAAAATTCTGCAGAGAAAAGATAAAAAATAAACAGAAGGAAGGGAAGAAAAAGGAAGAAGGATGGATGGAGAGCAGCAAAAAAATGTGGAGGAGGCACGTGGAGCAAAGTAACATGTGAAAAAACTGTGCTTGCTTTTTAGTCTTAAGCTAGTTGAAACAGATGTAAGTGGGAGACCCGTGGGGAGGTTAACAATAGCAGCTTTCATCTTAATTTTAATTTTGCTCTTTTCCTCCCAGATTTATCTAACCCTTTAAGTCTCCACTAAAAAGTCCTTTAAACTTGTGGCAGACTTTTAGGTCTTGCTTTAAGTCAATCCTATTTGGCTAAACGTTTACCCTCAAGAAAATGGGTAACTTTAAATACTTAATAACTATATTCTTTGTCCTTTCTATATTGTACTCTAATTGTATTAAAGTTCCTTTTCATTAAAAGTCTTATATATTTATCTTAATACAGCAGATAGCAAAACCCATTTAAAAGAGGGCAGGTCTGGGGGTTCTAGGGTGCCCATCTCCCTGCCCTGTAACACTTTGACCCATTACCTGTGAACTACATTGTTTAATACTATTCCCACTGTAGGAAGGAATCCCATCCCCTTGCCCCATAGTTGTTTCTCAGTGTGACTCTAATGCTAATCAGTTTTATGTAGTACTTTGTAGGGGCTTCTCAGTAAATATACACAGACTAGTTATTAGCAGGCTCTAGAATATTCCTTTCTCTGGGATGGGAAGCCAGGAACTTAGCTAGTGATTCAGAGTTAGTGGCTGAAATTTTCCAAAAAACTTCAGTATTTAGGTCAATTTTTTCTTTCACTTTTAAAATAGAACTAGACTAATAATTTATTTTTTTCATTGATCAAAGTCAGTTCAGAGATATCAGAATAAGCCATGTCCTATTTTAGAGATAATATCAGTAAGACTGGCTGTTTTAGTCAATTGGCCATGACAAAGAAGGACAGAAATCCACATCTAACTTTCAGGCAAATGGAAACCACCCAATTAAACCATACTTTAATTATGGATTCCAAACGAAGATGTAGTTACTTATTTTTATATTTCATGACAGTCTCCCAGGAGCCAACGGAAAAGCAGCCACCAGAGTTAGGCAATTTCATTCGTGTTGCCAAATATTTATGTCCAAAGATCTTTATGTTCATTATAAAAGTTAGTAATGAAATAAACATTGCTAAGGTTACCATGGAGTTAGACTAAAATTTCAACATATGTGGCTTTCAGGGATTGATCCATCCACTTCACATGCCATTTCTAAGGTAAAAACTGTGGTCAGGGTGACTCCTGTGAAGGAGTCAGCTATTGTGACTATTAGGTTTCCAAGTTGCTGTGTCATCTTATACATTTATTCATTCTAGACTGGGCAGAGTTCGGAAATACTGTGTGATTAGACTGGTTGATACAGCCTTTCTTTTTCTTTCAGGATGATACTGTATGTAGAAAGCTACCTTTAAAGCAATTTTGGGGTAAATTTCCTTTAAATCTAAACCTAAATCAATAAACAAAATATTAATTGGAAACAGGCAGAAGGAATGCTAGCATAATACAATTTCAAGAACACAATTCATTTCGACACTTAGTTGTATTTGGTTGGTGTCTTTTATATAGATTAAAGGGCTTTGTGATAAAAGTGGCATTTTTTAAAGTTTAATTGTAATGTGTGGTCAGGTTTACAAGGATACATTCTATATTCTGCTTTTTTTTTTGGGGGGGGGTGGACTTCTGTAATTATAAAAGAGAAGAAAGGCATACTTATATTCACTATCTTACCAACATAGGGAAAGGACTACTTTAAATATACTCATATTTTTTTACTTGAAATGATATTATTTTATAGGAGAAGGTAACAAAGATCTTTTAATCAGTTTGTCATTGAGGTGGACACATTGGAATGGCAACAGGCTTATAAAATCAAAGGAGCTCCAAGGAAATAGAACAATAAAGATAGTTCCTATAAGTCACGATAGCTAATAAACAACATACAGACTATGTTTGAAATGAGCATATTTTTTCTCTTTGTCTGAAAGACCTGAAGAATGGCTAATAGGATAAAATAAAGAAAGAGTTCAATGTACTTCCAACTAGCATACAACCACAATACCACCAATGTGAGTCAGTTCGGTATTGTAAGTATTGTGTACTGTGTGTTTTACGGTAACAACTCTTAGAGGACCCACATTTGTGCAATATTTAGTCTGGTTGGTAAAGTAGATTTAACAATATTTTATGGAATCTTTTTTTTTTTTTCTTCTAAGAGTGAAGAGAAAGGTTTTGGGGTTAGTATGACTAATTGCAGTAGTGAATATAGCAATGCTTGTTAGGAACAAAACAAATTTTATTATGATATGAATTTGTTTCCTATTTGTGTCTTCTTTTGTAAAATGATCTGCAAACTTGTAACAAAAGACTTTTTCCCATAATAAAAGCAGATGAAATTTAAACTATAACAATAATAGAATTTTCTGGATATTATAGACTATGTCCATGAAAAAGAGGGGATGGCTGAGAACTATTATAGTCCTGCAGACAAGCATGAGCTCAAAGTGGGGTTATGAAAAGAACTCAGGTCTTTATTCTGAGTTTTCTATAATATCTATGTCCTTGATACTCAAAGGTGGCCCCCACATTGATGACATTAAAATCTCCTAGAAACTTGTTACAATTGCAGAATCTAAATACCCACTCCAGATTCAGAATTGCACTTCGCTTCAGAATTGCATTTTAACAAGATCCTAGATAATTTATATGTATGCTAAATTTTGAGAAGTGTTAGTAAAGTGAGCTTCTTTGTCTTTGTAAATACCCATGGAGATAAACATATGGAGTTTCTATTTGATGATGTGTTAAAGTGAGACAGCCTCCCTCTCCCTACAGTGAGGCATGAGAATAGAATTGCGAGCTCCAGTCCAGATAAATAGGACAGGAGTTCTTCTAAACTTTTGTTTTGACTAAGGTGCTGGCTCATTATCCTAAATCACATATTGACAGCATCAGAGGTAACTTAACACCACCAAGCTGAGGTCCTTATTTATTTTCACAAGGAGCAGAATCAAGGTTTTATACAGGGAACTTGTTTTCTCATGGTAGATTGTTAATTTTTGAATATGAGCTTTCCCTTTGACAAGTTTGGCTTGCATTTAGGGAATTGGTCAGGAAATCAGTTGCCAGGCTCCACATTCAGAATCTGAAGCTGAAGCTTGGTCTGACTCCTTGGATCCTCTTCCATCAGTCCTTATGGTTGCTCATCAGAATTCTGCAGCCCTAATGGTGAAGCACATTGACAGCAAGACGACTTTTCAGGTTGCCTTGGATGGTGGCGAGAAACTTATAGTAGTTGACTTATCAGGCATGTGGTATGGCCCTTACAAAAGCATCAAGTCTTTCTTTCACAGCCTCTCTGAACAGTATACCAACTGGTGTTCCTTGAATAGGTAATTGTCAAGATGTTCATCATAGTGTGAAGTTAAATGCATGCCAACCTTCTAGTTATTGTAAAAAGGGACAAGGAGGAAGAATTTTCTTATACTAATAAGGACAAACTTGAATGGATTAATTTAATCACATCTGAAAGCATAACCTTTCATTGCCTGGTATAACTGTAATTTTTTTAATTATAAAAATAGAAGATTTGAGGGCCTTCCTGGTGGTGCAAGGGGTTATGTCTCAGCACTATAAGGCTATCAGCAGACACTCCAGCACAAGTTCGCTCTCTGGCCAGGAAGCTGACCCACATGGTGCAGCAGACCTCTCCTGTTTCACCGGTTGCTCCTCTCACCAGTGTACTTCAGTCAGTCCTCCTGTTCTGCTCTACAGTCTGTCTCTGGTGACTCCTCTCAGAGCCCCCTCCACACCTCTGAACTACACCCCAGCTCTTGTATGCATAAATGAATAAAATATTTTTTTTAAAAAAGGGAAGATTTAATATCAAAACTATAACCCTACTCTTAAAAAAAAAAAAAAAAAAGGAAAAGCCTGAAATGGATTCACACGTTCTCCTTTGTCCCCTACTCTTGGGACTAGAGGCATTTCCTATTTCCTATCTTTTAGGAGTCTGCAAGGAATGTTGCCTTGGGTTCAGTGGAGTAAAGTAGACACTGAAAAGGACTAAGAAATTATCCAATATTTGTGGGGATGGTTACAGTTTTCTCAGAGATTAGGTTGAGAAATAAAGAGCCAAAGTTGTTTATTTTTTAATTATCATTATTTTAAATTTTATTATTTTTAATTTTTTTAAAGATTTTATTTATTTATGCATACAAGAACTGTTGGATACAGGTTGCTGCTTCAGAGAAAGATCCTGGCCTTTTTATTGACAGAGGAAAGGGTGAGTCAAGCTGAATACTGGATTTAGGGCTTTAGGGAGGGGGAGTCCTCTGTACTTCAGACCCCCACTCTTGGCTTCCTTCTATTGTTTTAACAGAGCATTCACTGATCAGTCCCTGGGACACTACGTACATCAGCCAATGGCCCCGGGGCATTCTTGGTCAAACCTCTTGATGTATACCAGCTGCCCCAGGACATTCGAGCATCCTGCTCTTGTCGGACTTGAAAGGAGAAGGATCCTTGTACGCTACACCCACAGCTGCACATTGGAACCATCAAGGATGCTTTTAAAGTTTATGCTTCTTGCCATGTGCCTGAATTAGTCGTACTAGAACCTCTGCTGGGACTTCCCTATTGGTATTCTCTTTAAAGGTCTCCAATCTTTCCATTTGGGACTAAAGTTCAGAATCACTGAAAGTCTAACATTGTAAAGTTTCTTCCCTAATTGGTAAACGTGTTTCCTGTGGTAAGGGCTAGTGGGCAGGAAGAATTCCAACAACTTTGTCATTTGATGAAAGCTCCAGGGGCTAATGAGCATGGAACTTTCTTTTGGGATTATTAGGCAAATAGATACCCAAGCACTAGAGGTAGTGTGACTAAATTCCTTGTAGTGTTCTCTGCTCTTCTCAACCCCTACAGTCTATCAAGAAACACTCATGGCTGAGTGTGACTGCTGACCTCTAAGATAGCCTCACTTGCCCCAGTCTCCTAACAGTCACGTTCTTAATAGTCCTCTCCCACATTGAATCACTCTGGGTTGACCTATACAGCATGTGGATTATGGCAGAATTGGTGGTATGAGACGTAGAAGGCAAAATCCTATAGTGTGTTACTGTTTTTCCTTTAGTTCTTGCACTACTAATTCTACCAGAAGTGAGCGACCACGTTGTGAGGACACTAAAGAAATTCCATGGAAATGAATCAACTTGCTAGTTATTTGCGTTACCTTAGAAATGGGTCAGTCCCAGCTGACATCTGACTATAATTTTATGAGTTACTCTTAGCCAAACTGCCCAGGGTAATTGCTCTCTAGATCTTGGTCTACAGAAATCATGAGCGGGAATTAATGACTATTTTATTTTTTAATTGTTTCTTATGGCGTTATGTTCCCTTGAGGTCTCAAGTTGCCTCAAGGTGTTGTCTTTTGTTCCCTGCCCATTTTGCTGTTTAAGATCTTCTTCCCAGGACTTCTTCACTCTCCAGCAACTTGGCAGCTAAAGAGGAAACCTGAGAGAACTCTGGGGGTTGATGAGGAGACAGCCCCTATGCCTGACTCTCCACACTGGTCACCAGCATCCAGGATGCCTTTGTTCACAAACTGTCTTTTACTGTTGTTACTGTCAGTTCCTGACCACACACTGTGGGCACAAGCCCAGAGGTCACACAGGGGGAGGGATAGATGACTTCTCTGGCTTTTCAAAGCCAGTCCAGGCAACCCCTGTGGATTAGCATAAGAACAATATGTCCTGAGGACTGGCACGCTCCCACCCTACAGAGAAGTAGGGGCCAAAGAGCATGCCTGTGCTTCTGTTGAGTCCTCAAGGCAGGCACAAAACTATGGAGACTTTTCACTATGGCTACTCACAATTTCTTTCTATGTACTTTGGGTTCAGGCCAGAGGTTGAGCAGAGGCAGAGATAGGTGGCTTTCCCTATAACACGAGTTTGGTTCAGACAATCCTAGGAGCTCAGAGATTGCATAGAGGATAGACAAGTGGTTCTCCATTGCTGAAACTAGTCACTGGCAGCCCAAATCCCTTCAGTGAACAATTGAGCAGGCTGTGCTCTTACTGAGACTTGGGCTGGGCTGGGGTAGAGGGAGAGCCTGGTAGATTCTGAGGGAACAACGGTACCTCTTTTTGTGAATTACACTGTTCTTGACCAATGTTTCTGAGTTTTTCCTACCTTCTTCAATGGTTTCTGTCTCTCTTCCTTGCTGAAATATAGGTCCTCATGCCCTTAGCTCCATTCCAGGAATCTTATTTTTCAATCTTCAATTATTTTAATAGGAAAAATAATGACAATTTATCACTAAAGTAATCAGTAGTGGATGACACACTCTTTGATATCTTAATGAATGTTTTCTTAATTTTTACATTTGTTTATATTAATTAACAAATGTCTTTTTTTTTTTTTAACATTTTTTAAAGATTTATTTATTTATGCATACAAGCACTGGGGTACAGGCCAGAGGCGTGGGGGGGTGAGAGGACTCACCACAGAGAGCAGGGAGCAGAACAGGCAGATCAACAGAAGTACACTGCTGAGGGGAGCAGCGGGCACAGCAGGAGAGGTCTGCCGGGCCATGTGGGTCCCCCTCCCCGGCCGGCAGCAGGGGTCGAACTCGTGCTGCAGTGGCTGCGATTTGCTTTGTAGTGTGTTGCTTAACCCACTGCGCCACCAGGGGAGGCCCAATGTCTTTTGTTTGTGATTACAAAATTAGATGTAATTTTATTTTAGAAAAAGAAAATCAGATACAAAAATGATTAAAAGCAGGAACAAAACTCACCCAAAATTTACCACTCATACCACTTTGAATTATACTTATCACATACACTCATAGAAATGAGTGCTACATATATGTTGATACATGTTTTATAAACATGAGTTCATATTATATAGTCTAATTTAAAATTGTTTTGTACCATGTAATTATCATATTTTCATGACATTAAATTTCCTATAATTATTTTGCACATTTTTGATTGGATTATTTGGTTTCTTTTTTTCAGTTGTATGAATTCTTTGTAAAACCTGGCTATCAGCCCCTTGGTGGAATATAGTATGTATATATTTTCTCCCATTCAGTAGCATGTTTGTTTGTTTTTTTTTTTGTTTCAGTGGTGGTGGTTTCTTTTACTGTGCAGAAGCTTTTTGGTCTGATGGAGCCTCAACTGTTAATATTCTTTTTGTTTCTCTTGCCATTAGAGATGAATCCATATACATATCTCTGATGCCTATGTGTGTGGAGCATTTTGCCTGTTTTCTTCTGTGTATCTTATGGTTTCCAGTCTTACTCTCAAATTTTTAATCTATTTTCAGTTAAATTTTTTGTATGGTGACTTAAATTTTTTTGTGTGGAGGTCATAATCTAGTTACATTTTTTGGTATGTATCATGGTGCAGTTTCTCTAGCACCATTTATTGACAATTTCCTTGATCCAGTGTAGATATTTGACTCCTTTTATTACAGGGCAAGGAGAGGGGCACTTTAGAATCCCTAAACCTACCCTCTCTAAGTGGTTTTTGCTATTTGTAAACATATAAGGTTTTTTTTTAAGATTTATTTATTTATGCATACAAGAACTGAGGTACAGGCCAGAGTCCAGAGAGGTGAGAGGATTCACCAGAGACAGAGTGGGGAGCAGAACAGGCAGACTGACTGAAACACTGCCAAGGGCAGCAGCGGGCACAGCAGGAGAGGTCTGCTGTGCCATGTGGGTCCCCTCCCTGGTTGGTGGCAGGGATTGAACTCGTGCTGCAGTGGCTGCGGTTTGCTTCATAGTGCGTTGTTTAACCCACTGCGCCACCAGGGATCCCAACATATAAGGTTTTTAATGGAAAGGAGCTTTAATGTAATTAGAGAATAATATAGAAAAGACAAAGAATATAGTTATTAAATTAAGTATTTTAAGTTATTTAATTTTTTGAAGGTAAAAGTTTAGCTAAATAGGATTGGCTCAAAGCAAGGCCCAAAAGCTTGCTACATACAAATTTAAAGGACCTTTCAGTGGCGACTCATAGGAAAGGGTCAGGCAAATTTGGGAGGAAAAGAGTAAAATTAAAATTAAGATGAAAGTTGCTATTGTTAACCTCCCCATGGGTTTTTTACTTACATTTGTTTTAGCCAGTTTAAGATTAAGAAGCAACCGCAGTTTTTTCACGCCTCTTTGCTTCACATGCTTTTTTTACTTTTTTTTTTTTTTGCTGCTTTCCTTTTTGCTTCCTTTTTCCTCCCTTCTTTTAGTTTTTTCCCAGTGTTTTCTTATTTCTGCTCAGCTCCACCCTACTTAGGCTGGAAATGGAATTTTGGAACTTCCCCCTTTTTCTGGGGACCACCCTGTTATACTTTGTCATCGGTATTTTTTTTCTTCTTTATTTATATATATTTGACATCAATTGTAGTCCCCATGGATTCCCCATCACCATTTCACCAGGGCACCATCACCTCAGTCTCTCCTCCCCCTCCCTTAAAATTCCCTCCCCTTCTCCCCCCCTCCTCCTTCTTCTTTTCCTTGGTCCTTATTTGGGTCCCTTATAGTCCTCCTAGGGAGGAAACTATCCAGTATTTTTCTTTTGCCTTCTGACTTATTTTGCTGAGCATAATCCCTTCCAGCTCCATCCATGTTCCTGTGAATGACTCTAGTTTATCTTTTTTGACTGTCCATAAAGGTATGGATTTATTGCTGGGCCTCAATTCTGTTCCACTGGTCTGTGTGTATGTTTTATTTTCAGTACAATACTGTTTGGATTATTATGAGTTTGTAGTAAAGTTTGCAGTCTGGGGGATGTATAGCACCTTTCTTCCTCTTTTTCTGTCAGGAATTCTTTGGCTATACAGGGTCTTTGTGGTTCAATATGAATTTCAGTATTTTTTGTTCTATTCTTTGAAGAATGCTATTTAGGCAATGGTGGAGTAATTCACTTATCTTTTTATTCATCTATAAATTATTTCATTCATATTATTACTACTAGTATAAAATAGTTACACTCTACCATTAAATATCAGAGAACAAGATTTCTGATAGAAGTCTGAACTAGGGCCTCCTTGGTGGTGCAGCGGGTTGAGTGCCACACTGTGACACATCCACAGCATAGCAGTGGGAGTTTGATCCTGGGCCAGGGAGGGGGCTCACATGGCGTTGCAGACCGCTCCCCTCAGCAGCATACTTCAGTTGATCTACCTGTTCTGCTCCCTACTCTGTCTTTGGTGAATCCTCTTACCTCTTGCAACTGTGGCCTGTACCCCAGCTCTGTATGCATAAATAAAAAAAATCTTTTAAAAAAAAGAAGTCTGAACTAGAAACATTATATATTGACTTTTAAAATGATGATAAAAACATGATAGTTTTTATTGCCTCTTTTTTTTTTTTTTTGGTAGCTTAGTATAATATTCTAGAATGCATGTAACTTACTTTGGAAGATACCAAAATAATCTGTAAGAGCTAACATGGTAACTCAAATAAGTCACGTTATAGTCATATAAATTCCCATTTTGTTAGAATCTCTAAATAACAGACAACCCCACAGATAAAATATTTCAGTTATTTTAATTGCATTAATGTATCTGACAATATCTTTTGAAAAACTGTCATTGTTAGCAAGTCTATTGAATGAAAGAATTATTTATATTTATTCACTTTAAAAATGTACCTACTATGTGATGGTAAATAGTTGTGTATTTTTCTAATGGAATTTAACTAGAGTATACCCTTATCCCTGTTCTTCAATATGTCTATAGATAATTTTGGTAGAACTTTAGAAGTGATGGTACATAGGCGGGATGGATAGCTAAAGGTTTAGAAGACAAATGGAAATATAAAATTGATGTCAACTGAAAGAGACACAGTGAAATGAAATTAAGCAGAAACAAATTTCAAGTTCTGTTTAGATTCAGAGTCAGCTGCATGAGAGTGAACTGGCTTGGCTACAGTACAGATGGCAAAATTCTGGAACTTCAATCTGATGACAACCCTAAAATAGCCAACAGTATGATGTGATTATTAGAAAAATAGACCAGCACAATTGTAAGTTGTGTTAATGAAATATTGTGTCTAGAACAATAGGGGGATGGAAAAACAATATTACCAAATTCTGTTATAGTGAGATGATTTATGGACTATAATGTCAAACACCTTGCATTATACTTTAAGACAGACTTCTCCAGTTGGAGAATGCTCAGAGGAAGGCATGCATAATTCTGAAAAACATATTTTTTTCTTGTAGTTTTTCTTGAGATATTATTTTCTTGTAGTTTGTGAAAGGATCAAGGAGATATTTGCTGAGTGCTTTTGTCTATATGGCAAGATTTCATGTTGAAGAAGCCAAGGAAAATTTATTTCATGGTGAACAAGAAGCTGATATAGAAATTAGTTTGAACTTAGATGAAGATTTTGTTTTGATGAAAATATACACAGTTATCCGAAACATGACCAGCAGGTGAGGAGGGGATCCCCTTTACAAGAGTCATTTAATTCAATTATTTCATTTGTAGTTGGAGATTTTTAGATCAGATGGTATACCAGTTTTCTATCACTACTTAAAAAATTACCCCAAAAATTTGAGGGATGAAGCAAAAATTTTACTTTCTTCATCTTTTTGTGGGTCAGGAAATAAGAAGGGCTTTCCCGAGCAGTCCCCATTTGCATTTTCTCATGTGGTTGCATTACATGCCAAATGAAACTATATGAAGTTACATATGACTGCAACCATATGAACCACTCTCCTCATTGACTCAAACATTCATAATCTTCTTCACATCAATGAATACTCTTTGGATATATTTGCAGAATATCTAATGTTGCTTTATTGTTGCAGGACTAAGCTACCACCTACTTTTGTGCCTCTCAAAGAGGAGTCACATAGTGCTTTCAAAGGAGATCTCACTTAAAAAAATGTAATCTGCCATTTTGTCTGGCAAATTCTCTTTGTATTTTTGCTATTATTTTATTTCAAACCCAATTTTCATTTATTATGCAAAACAAGACTTGTGAAAAGAAGCACAAACAACAGCTTTGCTTAAAATAAATGTTTTTCATCATGAAATATCAACTCAAATCAGACTGCCTTTTCATGCCTAAAATGCTGTGAAAAGTCAGAAGAGCAAAATGGTAGATACTGATGTCTCCATTATTTAGGTAGAAAGTCATAAAATGGTAATTTGGATAGAGTGTTGGATTTCAGGTATTGTAATGAGACTCATCTCATTCTTTCATTTTATTTTCCTCACAGAAGAACAAAAATAAACTCATTTACAACAAAATGGCAAAACAAACTACAAAATCTTGAAAGCAGTACAAATTTGCTCCTTCCCCAGCCTCCTCCCCAGTGGATTGTTTCCATCCCAGGCTGATTTTAAACTTTTTCAGGCCTTTCATGTAAGGGCCAGTTTGTGGTAACCCAATTGTGTCAGATGTATCAACCCATCCAGGTATAAATTCAAAGTTCAAGCCAACATTTGGCCAGTGTCTGCAGAGTCTGGTCAAATAGATTATTTATTTTTTTTGTAAGCTGAAGCAAAGATGAAATACAATTTGAGTTCTTGTGCCAAACTTTTCCTTGAAAAACCACGGAATTCACTACTGTAAAATATCCAGTGATGAGGTAAGAATGTAAAACAAGGCAGTCTGTTTGTTAGTGACATGTGTTTCTTACCATGGCATTGGTGATAACATATGTGGCATTATTCTTGTTCTACTATTGGCAGTTTTTACCATTGTATCATTATTGCCAAAAGAATGTCAAAAAAGTGGATGTAGAACAGGTTCTCATGAGGTAATTATTGCTCAATAAATTGGGGTGTTTAACTGGCCTCCAGGATCGCTACTTGAAAAATATTTAGTGACACTGAACAGGGGAACAGTTTGCCGTTTCAGTGCCTTTGGTTATGGACCCAAAACTTGAACTTGGGACTGCTCATGGCAAGAGGTCATTGAAAAGATGAGAACAAATGTGAAACCTTCTTTAATGGGAAGCAGTGTCTGGCAATGCAAACACTGTTTTCAGGAGGTTCAGCTGAAATGAAACAACAAAAATGACATGTTAATTTTTATCTACTTTAGAAGAGATCAGTAGGAAGTATAATTGTGTTCACTAGTAGAAAAAGGGAAGATATTTATTTTCTCATAGTGACAAATAAGGGCTATTAAAAAAAAAATCTGCTGAATAAAGTATACACACAAATTGGGCCCTCCCTAGTGGCACAAGGGGTTACGGACCAGGACGGTACTATGAAGCATTGGCAGCCACTGAAGCAGGAGCTTGATCCCCAGCTAGGGAGGTGACCCACATGGTGCAGCAGACCTCTCCTGCCTCACCTGCTGCTCCCCTCAGCAATGTATTTCAGTCAGTCTGTTCTGTTCCCCAATCTGTCTCTGGTGAATCTTCTCACACCCTGTACCTCTGGCCTGTACCCCAGCTCTTGTATGCACAAATAAATAAATTTTTTTAAAAAAAAAGAATACACAAAATGTGTAGAAAATCAGCTCACAGCTATATCATATATAGTATGAAAGAAAATACTAAGTTAAAAATAAGTAAATCATGATCCTAGATAAAATAACTAAAGATTTTATACATACACATTTATTTTATATATATTTATTAATATATTTTCATAAATATATGTGTGTATATATCCATACATTTCTCACACATATAATTATATGCATTTCTATACTGTATACATGACATAATATATATGTATTTATGCAAGAGTTTTAATGTACATATGTTAAATATAGGATACTTTAAAATTAGGTAGATATAATTTTGTACCATATCTTAAATATCTTTTAGGTAACATATTTTTCATGTCACACATTTCTAAGTACATTATTTTCATTGGTTATATGGTATTTCACTATAAATGTGCAAAATATTATTTTTTGAATAGGAGTATACCATTGAATATTAAGGTTTTTATGTTATTAAAATACTTTAATAAACACTACTCTGGTAAACAGACCTGTGGAGTAGATTTACTTAACTACATGATTTCTCTCCTTAGGAAAAATTCCTGAAAGTATAAACCTTCAGTGACCCTTCTAGAAAAAAGACAAATTCTCCTACTCTGGTTCATATATCCCTTATCTCAGCTCCAGCACAGTGGACATAGGATTATTCTTAAAGTATTTCAACTTTCTGCCATCAAGGCACCTGGTTAGAGTACATTCCTGGGCAACTTTGTCTTGGTTGGGGTCATGTGGTAGTTCTGGTGTTTTACCCTTTTACCCTTAACATGGTGATTGAGAACATTCTTGGATGAGTGACTACTTTTATCAGACAGTAAATAAGAATGAGGAGCAGAAATGATTGGAAGTCAGTTTCCAATGGCTATGACGAGTGAGAACTAAATTTGCATTGGTTTAAATTACTTTAGGGTTATTTGTTACTGCCACATAAAAGAGTCTACACTAATGGATATACTGACCTTTATAGTATAAATTTTCCTCTTTCTTTGCATTATGTACACATAGTGTTACATTTGCCTGGTACTTCCCTTTCTTATCCAGTAAACATTTACTCACTCAATATTTTATAACTAGGTCACCCTAGGAAATTTGCCAGAATTCTGAGACTGCTCAACTTACCTTTATAGGCATTTCTAACTCCAAATAAATCTTTTCTAGTGCTCGTCCCAATTGCAGTTTTACATGGTTTAATAGTTTCCCAATTTTTTTTTTATAATATCCAGCTTGTCTTCTAGATTATACCCTCTATAAGAGGCAGATATTTTACAATGTGTTTGACATGTAATAGATACTTGACTAATTTGTTTAGTGAATGAATAAATGCCAAGAATATTCCAAAACTTTATCATTTTCAACTCAAATGGACCTACTAGAAGATCTCATAACACATTGCTCCAAAATGAGTCTCTTTAAATTTTACCAATGGTTTTCCAGTTTTAGAGGCAAAAGACCTCACTAATCATTGATTTAATTTTAATGTATTCAAAAACAATCAAATGCTTTCATTGGATCATTGGCTATTTATATTTCTAGTGACATTTTCATTTTGTTTCCTCCACTTTGGTTGGGATTCTACAACTTATAGAGGGTATGGATCATTATAAAATAACGGGTAAATTCAGCTTGGTTCTACCCTGGAGACACTGAGTTTTCTTGTCTTTTCTTTATCTCTCATTTATTCACAATGTTCTAGGGGTACCAAGGTCACTGAGTAAAAAATTAAAATCTTTGGGCAGCTAGTCATCAAGTTTTTCTTCTCTAAAATGTCCTCAGTGGGTCACTCAAGGTGGCATGACTGACAGGATAGTATTTAGACTTTCTACAATCTATGCCCATGAAACGATCATGAAATCACTAATTTTTAAAAATCCTGATATAACACATCTTTATTTAGTTATGGGTTTCACTTGTGAAACTAAACTCAGTTATGTACATACAACACAAAGTTATGGAAACAATAGCCCACTCTTGCTGGAATACTGATGATGTGGCATTCCAAGAATTAATTGTTTTCTATTTTCTGGATATAAACCATACAAAATGTGAATAAAATTTCATTCAAAATAGGCAAATTTATCTGTGCTCTGTGTTCCACCCTCAGCAAGTTGTATCAGTTCTTTCTCTAATGGTGCCCTCTCTAAAATTGATAAAAGGATCAGTTTTCTACTAAGCTTTTACATTTCAGCTTTGTGATATAAATTCTATTCTTTTGGATTAATATCAAAAGTTAATTTCAGATGCATTCTGTTTTCTAATGAAAATGTTAAACTTCCTCCCTTTAGTCAGAAAATGTATACCTCCTTAGTTTGATTGTAATATCTGTCTGAAAATCCTAGTGGAATAGTGATGTTGACCTTTCTTGCAGTTTTGCTCTCTAAAAAAAGAGTAACCTTTTCTTTTGTATTTTTCTTTTTTTGGTCTGAAATTTGTAATATTTTCCTTCTAGAATTTAGTTTCGTTCAACTGATTGGTCTGTGTTAGTAAACTGCATTTACAGTTTTAGAGTGCATGGTCTGGCATGGAGATACGTGGAAAGAATGATGAATAAATATGTCCTATAGCAGATACCTGCAGAGGGCAGTGACTCAGAGTCCATCACATTCATTTATCTGTCTCTATGTGAGCGAGTTTGCCTGCCATGTCACAATCCCAATATCCTTTGCTTCATGTTGGGCTGGTCCACAATATATTACTGTTCTATGTACCACACACATGTGCCACAGATGGTCACTTTTAATTTCAGAGCTCAAATGTAATAAATTCAGCACATTAATATTTGGCTAAGATTAAGTGCTGGGAGGCTACCAGGGAAAACCCATCCGTCAAGTTCATCTCTAACCAGGCAGTTGTGATTCCATTGCTACAAAATAAACCTTTGTTATGCCCTCTCCCCTGCCTCACAAAGCTTTCTCTTTTTTTATGAGTAAGATGTAAATCTAATCCACACCCTAACATTTGCTTACAAGCTGTGTAAAAGAACTCAGGGCTTTGGTATTTGGTTAAGGCAGACCTTTCAGAGAAGCACTCTGTTAGCTGTATGAGTCAGGGCAGGTCCTGGTTTCTTTTTGCCCTCTGTTTGGACTCTGCATTTATTTTACGTATTTATTTTATTTGCTATTGAATTCAGTGGATGGCAGTCAAATAATCATCAGCAATTCCAATGGAATCGCTGTGCTGACAGCATGATACACGAGGTTTGGTAAGAAATCTGAGTTCTGTACTCGGGTCAAGAAAGTAGACAATATCCTCAGGTGGGGAGGTGTTAAGAAAATAGCAAAGAAAGTTGGAAAAGCAATCATAAAAATAAAAAGCCCACAGAAATTGATATGTGATTGCTAGATGCCTGACATCATGAGAAATGGCAACTTAGGGCGAAGTGAAGTAGGTATGAACATGGTTGCAGGAAAATGAACTTTCAGGAATTTTCATTTTTTTCTGGAACATAAAAAATATTTCAAAATATTTATTACATTTATTTTATTTTTAGAGTTTTTTTTTTTTTTTGAGTGAACATTGTTTATTGTACTGTGTGAGTTTCAGGAGCACAGTTTTGCTCCATTTTGTACTACACTCCCTTAGTTTCTGTCTTTATAAGAAGTCTTACTATTTGGCGCCTCTCTGGTGGTGCAAGGGGTTAAGTAGCAGCACAATAACTTAACTTAAGCTATCCAAAGTCACTGTAGCACAAGTTCGATTCCTGGCCAGGGTTCTGACCCACATGGCACAGCAGACCTCTCCTGCTTCGTCCTCTGCTCCCCTAAGCAGACTATTTCAGTAGATCTGCCTGTTCTGCTCCCCAATCTATTTCTGGTGAATCTTCTCACCTTAAAATAACAGAAGTCTTGCTATCTGTGGTATATGTGGTATAAATTCCCTAGCATTTTCCTATGTCATGATTTTCTTGACTACTTTACATTTTCTTATAAATTTTGGAATAAGCTTGTTAACACACACATACAATCACCCCTCACTCGATCCATGTACAATACTCACAAACATGCATACACTCCTCTTGTGGGATTTTGATTATAGTTGAAGTAAACTTATAGGTCAGCTTGGGGATAGTTGATGCTTTGTAATACTTTTTCCTCTGATCTATAATCATAGTATAAGTCTCCATTATTGTACATATCTCTCAAGTCTCTGAATATAAATTTTATATTTTCCTCTAGAAATTTTATAATTCTTATATTAAATTTATATTTTAGCATTTTTTGATTGAAAGGAATAGCTATTCTTTTATTCTTCTGTTTACTGCTTATAAATAGAATATCATTTCACTTTATATATATTTAATTTACATTCAACAGTTCTCCTAAACTCTCTCATTTATTTGAATAATTCACTAGTAGTCCTTGGATTTTCTGTGAACAATCTTGTCATCTGTTAATAACAGTAGGCTTCTGTTTTGTTTTGTCCTTATTCATTTATTTAATTACTGAGTACAATAATTATTTAATAGAAATTGTGGTTCCAGAAATAATCCTGATGTCATTTCAATATTGCAACAATATTGCTTTCTATAGCTTTAAAAATAATCTCCCTTTATAAAATTGAGACAGTTTCCTTCTAATTTTAGTCATAACTCATTGTTCCAAATACAGATTAATGTCAAACTTTCTCTTATATTTGTTCTGTGCCTTTTAAAATGATGATTTAATTTTTCTTCTTTGGTCTGTTAATGTAAGAAATTATTGATTGGTTTTCAAATGATAAACAACCCTAGAATTCCTGGAATAAGTTTAATATGACCACAATGTATTATGTAGTATTCTTTTTGTATGTTGCTAGATTTTTTTCTAATGTTTTCTTTATAATTAATTTTTGGAATCTACTTACTTATGATATATTAGATCTTTATAGTAAATTAAAATATTTTATTTAGTTGATTATTCTTATTTCTATAAAAGTGTTCTCCTCCTCTACTTGTCTGTAGTTTTCTTTCTTATACTATTTTTGTTGGTGTTTGGTGTCACAGACCCTTTTAAGAACTTACAATGGAGGCTAGAAATTTTGTGCTCATTTTTTTTTTTACAGACATCTTTCCAAACTGAATACGTCGAAAGATGTAAAAATCATTGTCTCACTTCTGATCTTTATGAAGAATAACAACAATTTTGATGTGTTTATTTTTCAATGACTAGTAAAATAGAAATAGATATAGAAGAAAAAAATATGGCAAAGTGCCAACAATTGATAGCTTTCCTGGTTGGTATTAGGATGTTTATGGTACTATTTTTTCTCCCATCTATGTTAGATTTATGTTCCCATTTATGTTCACAAAATTTAAAAGTTCCATGAATATGTTTGTTCTATTAAAAGACAAAGATTGATTAATTAGAAAAAAATCTTTGATATTTATACAAGACCCACCTAAAACTACTATATAGAAAGGTTGAAATAAAAAGTTATGGGACAAAAAGATTATGTAAATACAAAGTGAAAGAAATGATACAGTATCAGAAACAGTAAATGGAATATGCTTTACTACAAAGAAGGTCAACAAACAAAAATGAGAAAATAATTCTAAACTTGTAATTTGGAATTAATGTGTACATCTTTTCTTGATGTACCACTTACCAGTGTAAGGCACTTGTATATTAAGTATCCAAGTGGTATATGAGATCTTTTGTTTCATTTTGTATCATTATGAGTATCAGCATATATTAAAAAAATTTCCTATTCATAGTGTTTGAAATAATTACAGGCAGAATTATTTTTGATGATCAAATTATTTCAGATTTTCCAATAAGAACTTATTTAAATATTCGATCCCTTTACACCTGATAAAATGTAAGTTGTTTTGAGTGTTCAAGTCAGTTATCAATCATTCTGCTCTGTGTTTTTCCAACTTAAAAGTTTCTTGCTCCCTGTCTTTTGTGATTTCATTTGAATTGATTTTTTCCTCCAGTAAGTTCAGCCTTGAGTTCAGGGTGTTACTGTGGGTCATCAACAATTTATATCCATAGATTGTTACCAACCCATGGATATAAATATTGGAATGATTTTTAATGGAAACAGGATTTAGTGTTCTTGACCCCATCATGCATGCAGTGTCAACATGAGGACTTCAGCTACTTGGATGCTAGCCCCCCAGAGGTCAAACTGACATGGCATGACCCAATGCCTCTGGCATATGAAAACAGCCTTATCAAGCAGGAGATTCTAAAGGTTCAGAGATTATCTCCCAGGATCCTGTCCAGGAGCAGTCTTGAAGACAGGCCTTTCTTTGGAATGTGGAGATTTGATCTATCAGGGCTTGCTGATTTAACCCTTTCCTGCAGGCAAGCAAGAGAATAAAAATTCAGCAAGAATTATCACCGTTCTGCCTTGTGACTATTAAAATAATTTTTATTCCCTAATCATTAATTAATAAACATCTAAAGTTCACTACTTAAAATATATCTGTAAAGGAAAATGCTACTTCTCAGATTTCTTATTAAGAAACTCTTCTTCTAAAGTGTATCTTCTATTTTTTGCCTACTTGCTTTACATATTTCAGTAACATGATTGTTACCAACATATGGGTATAAATATTGGAATGATTTTTAATGGAAACATATTTTAGTGTTCTTGACTCCATCAACTTAGATTTTACTTCCACCCCATTTCCCTTCAAAATCTCTCCTAGCTGAGTCTAGGAGTCTGATCAATGTTTGAAAAGTTGGAGTGAGGATGTGCCCGTGACATCAGTGAGACATGTTATGTTTGGTTTTATACAGAGGGAGGGAGCATATTGCTCTCTAGTTCATGTTATTTCTGATCTAATTGATCATCTTTAAAAAATTGTTTCATTTAATTTCAGGGTGGTGAAAACTTGGCCACCGCCTTCATAAGGGCAACCATTGCTTGTGTTCCTCTGGTCATTAGGACCTGACACATAGAATCTTCTCAATTAGAGGACAAAACAAATGTAGGCATGGAAAGAGGTGAAATGGCAAGCAATTACTGTTATTTTTCTAATTATTATTTTTTTAAAAATATGTATTTATTTATGCATATAAGAACTGGGATGAATAGGCCAGAGGTGCAGGGGTAAGAGGATTCACCAAAGACAGAGTGGGGAGCAGAACAGACAGATCAACTGCAATCTACTGCTGAAGGGAACAGTGGATGAGGCAGGAGAGGTCTGCTGCGCCATGTGGGTCCCCTCCCTGGCCGGGGATTGAACTCATGCTGCAGGGCTGTGGATGCTTCATAGTGCGGTGCTTAGCCCTTGCGTCACCAGGAAGGTCCCTTTTCTAATTATTTTTAATTCTTAAACTTGGTTCAGCTTAGTCTTATGTGTTGTGGTTTCCTGGTATATACATTTAAAATAACATTTTCTTGTTATTATTACCATATAAATACAAGTTAAAGACAGTTTTCTTTAAATGTAAAAAATACAGGATTATAATGACAAGCACAAAATTGATTTTTAGCTCATGTCACAGGCAGCTATAGCATTCAATTTATTAAATATTTAAGAATCAATTTATTTCTTGTTGTTTTGATTGCTAGTTTAAAGAAAATGTCAGTCATTTAGATAGTAATTAGAACATTTTTAAGCCTTCTTTTATAATGTTAGGATCATCTTTAATTAAACTAGATATCCTAAAGTGAATAATTAGTATATTATTTTGCTATAAATTTCAAATATCTCACTTTTATGATATTCTTTATTTTAATTATAAATGTTAGAGAATAACATTTATATCATATAAACAGTACTAGGAAATTACTAAAAATATTATATATGTAAACTTAATGAACTGCCCTGGCTGAAGCCTCTTCTGAAAGTGATTCATCTTAAGCTTGACTATGTTGATGGATGACTGGGCTCTACCCTCTTGATCTTCTAAGTGTAACTGATGGATGTAACAGATCTTCTAAGTGTAACATCAGCACCGCCTAGGTACTAATCAGAAATGCAAAATCTTGAGCTCTACCTGGAGAACAGAGAATTGAAATCCCAGAGGGATGGTGCCAAAGAATCAGTGTTTTAGTGAACTGCATATGTGATTCTGATGTGGTTAAGTCTGAAAGATGCTGGACCAAAAGCTCATGTGCTTGAATGGAATATCTATATAGATATGCATAGGTCAGAAATTATATAAAAGGTTAGACTAGAAACCCTAGTGTACTGTAAGACTTACTAAGTCATTTATGAACATTTCAAATATCTGAGAGAGAGGACAGAAGGGAATACATTTAAATTTTTGCAACAAAGAAATCAACTTGAACTCACCTGATTATTCTAATATACACATTTTATAGGATATAAGTAATTATTTTGACTTTTTAAGGTATTTTTTACATATAGGTAAGTGTATTTCAAAGAGAATTCTAGATCAAAATTTCTGGCAATCCTAAGATAAAACTTTTTCATGTTTGTGTAGTTGCTCACAGTTAAGTGGGAGGGTAAGTCAAGAAATGAAATAGTTTAAGATGCTGGAGATTCTGAGAATCAGGCAAAGTGAAAAGTCACCTTCTTCTCTTGGTTCTTTAACCACATTATTGAAATTTCATTTCCATACCATAAAAGCATCGATTTCAAGTATACAATTCAATGCATTGTTAGTACAGTTGGTCCTTACCTATTGTGATTGATGGGCTCTTGGAAGCAACAACTTTAAGGACAGTACAGATAATAAACCAATATTACAATAGACTAATGGATATAAATGAGAGTTAAGTTCTCATGGCACATTTCTGTCACAAAACATCAACAAACTTTTAAATAAAGATCAAAAACACTTTTAACATTAAATAATAATTTTTACTCACTTATTTTCCAGCCTGCTTATTCCAGTTCATGGTGGAAGATGGGCAGGAGCCTACACTTCAAGGCAGAAGGCAGGATCCAGTCTGGACTGGACACTGGTCCTTTGCAGGGTGCACTCAACATACCCCACACTCACTCAGACTGGGATGATTTAGAAACATCAGTAAACCTAATAAGCACATCTTTGGGATGTAAGAGAAATCTGGAGTGTCCAGAGAAAACCCAAATAGACATGGGGATGCAAACTCCACAGAGACAGTAGCTCTGACTGTAAATTGATTATTTTTTGTTGTCAATGTTATAATAAAACAATCTCAAATGAAAGTGTTATTTGAGGATCTGGAGTATATTCACATAGTTGTGCTCCCATCACTGTTATCTAATTTTAGAATGTTTCTATCATTCCACAAACACCTTCTATACCCATACTCATTCTTTCCTACACCTACCACCTCTTACCTTAAGTAAACACTAGTCCATTTAGTAAGGCTACAGATTTACTTATTCTGAAGTTTTCAAATAAGTGGAATCATTTGCTCTTTCTTCTTTTACTTTGCATGTTTTCTATGTTTATCTATACTATAGAATATATCAGAATTTCATTAATTTTTATTGATATATATATACTATGCCATTTTATGAATAGAACAGATTTTATTGATCCATTTATCAGTTGAAGGGCATTTGAAATGTTTCCACTTTTTGGCTACTATGAATAACGTTTGCTATAAATATATATGTAAACTTTTCATTTTTTTAGATGGACTTGCTGGGTCATATCATAATTCTGTTTTATCTTTTAAGAAATTGCCAGACTGTATTCAAATAACATTGGCTGCATCATTCTACATAGTCACCACCAAGTATGAGGGCTCTAATTACATTTCTGCCAATTATTATTGTATGTCATTTAGTTTATAGTCAGTGTTGTGGTTTTTGGTTTGCATTTTCCTAATGACTAATGATCATTTCATATGCTCTTTGGCCATTTGATTTTTTTTTATTAGGACCCCTCAAATTTATTAAGGAAAAGAGAAAAAAGGAGAGAGACCTGCATACACACAGGAAAGCATAGATTTGCCCATTTGTATGTTTTCCTTGCAGAACTGCCCATACATTTCTTTTTTTTTTTTTTAAAGATTTATTTATTTATGCATACAGACAAGTACTGGGGTACAGGCCAGAGGTGTGGGGGGTGAGAGGATTCACCACAGATAGAGCGGGGAGCAGAACAGGCAGATCAACGGAAGTACACTGCTGAGGGGAGCAGCGGGCACAGCAGGAGAG
>JAGFMF010011643.1:5914690-5933670 GCA_019455555.1 Galemys pyrenaicus | reverse complement strand
CCTCTCGCCCCCCCCCCCCACACCTCTGGTCTGTGCCCCAGTGCTTGTATGCATAAATAAATAAATCTTTAAAAAAAAAAAAAAAGAACAGGTGGAATGACTGAAATACATTGCTGAGGGGAGCAATGGGTAAGACAGGAGAGGTCTGTTGCACCATGTAGTTTAGCTCCCTGGCCAGGAATCGAGCTCATATCTCAGTGGCTGGTGATAGCTTGATAGCACTGAGACTTTAACCCCTGTGCCATCCGGGAGACCCTTAAATTTTAAGTATTAAAAAATTAACCTGTGGTACAATAGAAAAAAAACATGGTCAAATATCATGTTAAAACGTGATTTAAAATCTTAGCTCTTTCAAATCCAAGTTGGTGGAATTGGAACTTATTATTTTGTAGTTTTCTTTAGCAGAAATCTATATACATATGCAGACATCAGGGAGGTAGGGTGCTAGATAGACAGGCAAATAGATGATAGATATTGATAGATAGATAGATAGATAGATAGATAGATAGATAGATAGATAGATAGATAGACTCAGAAAAGGCCTAACTAGCAAAAGAGTAGCATTCAGAGTTACTCATTTTTATGGCTTGAGTCTCTTTTCATGCCTGGAACAGAATATTTTATGGAAGAAGAAAGGAAGGGAGGAAACAAGAAAAGGTTAAAAGGGAAGGAATTAAAAAATGAGGAAAGGAAGAAATTGATCACCAAAAACACAATCAAGAGAAGTGTCAAAACCTTTTGATGTCCAACAGCAGCAATTATGACCTGAAAACTTCTTGTTGTTGTGACTGTTTCCAAAAGTAGCTTATTAATGTTGTTAATTAGTATATCTGCATAAGTTGTATTACCAACAGGGGAAGTTATTTACAAAAATACTTAAACAGAATAATCACCTAAGAGACATTTCACTATTTTTGGTTCGATTTTGATTGAAATATTTTTCTCTTCCTTGTGTTTAGTGCAAACAAACTTGGATCCTAAAGACTCTTAGTCATTCGGTTAGCATCCCTAAAACTCCAAGATGTGTTTCAAGAGTCCTGAGCTAACTTGAGTTTGGCCAGTGTTTCAAAGCTAACTTTCTATATTCTATGTACAGTATCAACTGGATTTGTCGGCATACATGCTGAATTCACTTGTCACTCAGTGTTTGTATTCATCCAATATTACTGTCTGCTAAGCATCTATGTAGTCTTTTCTAATGATCTAGTCTGTGAGTCTACATAAAACTTTTAAAATCTTATGCAACTTTAGATCTAGAAGATCTGTGTCATAATATCAGTAGAAATCTCCTGACTCCACAAACATAGATGATTTTCTCATGAGCATTATTCTCTCATGCTTGTAAACAAGTATCTTCTCAAAGACACAGTAAACCAAAGATTCCTTTCTGCACTAATTTATCTTTTTCGTTCTTCAAAATAAGTTGGAATTTGAACCTCAACATGGTGCCAGAGTCTTGGCCCTGTTAATATTTTCTGTTTGGTAAGTTACATTCATCAGAGTCAACTGAATTTGAAAACCCTTCTAAATGACCTTTGGAAGAAAACAGCTCCTGGCAATTAAAAAAGAATAATTTGTAATCATCATATATTGACTAAGATTGGTCATAATATTTATAAATAACCATAGAGACATATGACTAACAGGATCAACAAGTTGCTTCCAAACCTCCTTCCAGCACCAGGGGAGTCACATAACACTTAAAATCTGAAATGTCAGGTGATGGCAAATCTGACTTACATGAAGATAGAGAAATTAGGCCTGCTGGAGTGGTTTCTTAGTGGGGTTACCTTGCAAGCAGCCTAGTACATTCACACAGTGTTCTGATGACTGATGATTGGTGGAGCCTCTGTCCAGTCATGCCCACTGAGAAAAGGGATTTGAGAAACAGCAGGGATATATAAAATAGAATTACCTTCTATTCTTGTAAGACTTCTGTAGGTCATAAGAGAGTGGAGGCAACCTTCTCACCTGGAATGAAGCCATTCCAGTTAGGTTCGAAATGAATGCACTCGTCTCAGATAACAAATTAAGCTAAGGTGCCACATGAATCTCATGCCACTAGACAGCCATGGAACCACATGTTGAGGGACTGGTGCTATTCGAGAAAGTTTTTTCTGCCTAATTAAGATTGGGAAATGCATTGTCCCACATCACTTATCCAGGATCACTTCAGGAATCCAAAAATAAGAATTGACTGGCACTGGAAAGTAATGAATGCCAAGTAGGCTTTCCACGATGAGAAACATTCAACTTCATGTCCTTGACAATGCCTTGACAAGATATAATCTGTCCCAGACTCTTTATATATTTATTTATTTTTAATTAATTGATTAATCAATTGATTTTTTTAAACAATGTTTGCTTTCTTTTTTAGGTGTAGTTCCCATAGAGTTTCCACCCCCAGTTCATCTCTGCACCATCACCAAAGTCCCTTGTGCTCTTCCCATCCCAGCTTTGATCCCACTCCCTCCCTCTTCCCTGCAGATGACTCTGATTTGTAGTTGTCTGTTTAGTTTAGTTGTGGTTTTGTTATTTTTTTCCTTTGATCCTCTATAATCCTCCTATAAGTGAGACCATCCTGTATTTTTCTTTTTCCTTCCGACTTATTTCACTGAGCATAATTCCTTCAAGTTCCATCCGTGTTTCTGCAAATGACTCTAATTTATCTTTTTTGATTGCTGAATAATATTCCATTGTGTATATATACCACATTTTCTTGATCCAGTCATCTATTTTTGGGCATTTGGGTTAATTCCATGTCTTACCTAATATTAATAATGCTGTGATAAACATGGAGGTACATGTATTCTCCTGAATTGATGTTTTTGTGTCCTTTGGGTAAATCCCTAAAAGTGGGATTACTGTCCCAGACTCTTTTTGTTGAACATATTTCCATCAAGCATCATATATCCTGGATTCTAATATAAGTTTTGAAGGTAATGGCAGTGAACACCTAGGATGGTCCTGTTTTGAATATGAGGGTGGTTCATCTAAGTGAGTTGTCTCAGATAATTGGTCTTAGTGACAAACAACACTATAAACATTAGTTAGTATTTATGATCTAATTGTGTTAGGTTTAGATGTTAGTTTGGAAATATGTGCTTATTAATAAAATGTCCAAATTAGAATTCTTTTATTTTCTTATTTAAAAATATTAATGTTTTCTTATTTTCATCTTTTACAACAATGTAATTCTAGTGGAGGTTTAACGCAATCATTAGCCTTTAGACAAGTCTTCTGCATTTCTATTTCAATTAAAATAGAAACACTATATATGTTCCTCATGGGTTCTGAATGTGAAAGATTTTTGTCTTCTAATATAACAGGAAGGTGTGGAATAAATATTAAAAAAAATTAATCCTTTCCTTTGTGTTTTGGATGACTTCCTTGATTCATTGTTCCTATATTTGACACATTTAAGAACTATAACTTGGAGACTAAATTTGGGTTTTCCTTGTTTTAGGATTCTTCAAAGACAGGGAGTATAGACACAAAAGTCTGTGTGTGTGTGTATGCTTGCTGCTTGCACATGTCTGTGTAAATATTTATATTCATGTTTATTTTCTGAAATGTTTGAGAGTACATTGTACACATGCTTTTTTCCTTCCCTCTAAACACATCAGTGTGTGTATCCTAAAGGCAAGGACATTCTCTGGTATAAACACAGTATACTTAATCAAAATCCATGAAACTAGTGTTACGAAATTTACAGACCTCTTCTCATCTTGCTAGTTGCTTCTAATTTACAGACCTGTTCTCATACTGCTGGTTGCTTCACATCTTTTTCTTTTTTTGGCTCAGGGACCAAGCCAAGATTTTATGCTGTCATATCTCTGAGGTGACAGTTCATTTTTTATTATTTCAAGTAATTCTTGGTCTTCTTGACCCCAACATCCCTGGAGCATAACGGACAGTTACCTGCTACATTTGTCCTCAACTCAGGCATGGTCTTTTCTTATAAAAAGACTCAGATTGTGCATTCTTGATAAAGGGATCCACAGAACCAATGTGGAGTCTGGTGTATCACATCTGGAGAATGGGTTTTGAAATTAGAAACCACTATGACCTGGGGAAATTATGTAACTACTGTGAACTTCAATTTCTTCACCTTGTGATTTGTTATTAGTTTTGGCAAAATGTTTTGACCTCACATTGTTGCTGGAAAATTATATAATAGAGTAAATTTCTTAGTGCTATGTCTTGCATATATGTATTGTTGAACAAATGTTAGTTGTTACTGCATCTAAGAAGGTGGACATATGTAGGTCTTGAAAATTATAATTGAAATCCAGATTCCTTGGCATATGACAAAGAAAGCAATAGAGTTCTTGTCATTTGTTATTAATTTTGGCAAAAAGTTTAGGAAGTAGAAGAGGTAGCTTCAATTACTGTTTCAAGTGACATTTAGGATTAACTGAATCATTCAATTAAACAGACTAACCCTCTCTGTGATAACTCATGGAAACTTGGGCTTCAAGTCATAATCCAGAAATGCAGTTAAAGTAAAAATTAATTCCCCAGCCATAATGTAAGCCCAGTTTGAATGAAAGGAAAGTGGGAAGATTTGAGGGACCAGCTGAACATAAGCACATTTGTCTTATCCACTGGAACTTTACTTTTTTTAAGGTATGAATTGTCTTTTAGACTAAGAACAGGCCATCTTTGTCTGAACTTTCTGGGTCTTTAAAATTTAAGTACGTTATTTTTAGAACAGTTTTAGATTCATAGCAAAATTCAGTCGATGGTGCAGAGCTTTCCCTTCTACTCCCTTCTCTTGTATAGGAACACCTTTCCCCAATCTCAAGATACCCCACAGGAGTTGTAAATCATTCCATTGAAACATTATCATCAAAAATCCATTCATTATATTGAAACATTATCACTAAAAATCCATAGTTCACATTAAGGTTCACTCTGGGTGTTATGCACTTTGTGGATTTTGACAAATTTGTATGATGATATGTATCTACCATTGGAGTATCATACAAAGTATTTTCATTGCCTTAAAAATTCTCTCTTCTCTGAAGTTATCTCTTTTCCAACAGCCCCTGGAAACCACTGATTCTTTACTGTCTCCAGAGTTTTACCCTTTCTGAATGTTATGGAGTTAGAATAATGTAGTATGTAGCCTTTTGAAAGTTACTTCTTTCACACAGCAGTATGTATTTAGCACTCCCCCATGTTTCTTCATAGTTTGGTAGGTCATTTTTTTAAGTTCTGAATTCTGTTGTCTGAATGTACCACAGTTTATTCATGCACTCCTTATTGTGGAAATTATAAGTAAAGCAACCATAAATATCCATGTACAAGTTTTGGTGTAGGCATAAGTTTCTAACTTATTTGGGCAAGTACCAAGGATTGTGACTGCTCATTTGTATGCTGTGTTTATTTCATTTTATACAAAACTGTCAAATGTCTTGTGAAGTACCTGTACGATTTTGCATTTCCATCAGCAGTTAATGAGAACTCCTATTCCACCCCAGTATGTGGTTTTGTCAGTGCTTTGTACTTTGACTATTGTAGTAGTTTTTTTAGCTCATCTAAAAAATAGCTGTTAGTTTTACTGTTGTTGAGTTATTAAAAGTTCTTTGTGCATTTCAATAGCAATCCTTTATGAGGTATGTCTTTTGCAAACCTCATCTCCCTGTGTGTGATTTGTTTCCTCATTCTTTTGACAGTGTCTTTGCAAAGTAGAAAAATTTAATTTTATGTCAGGCAACTTAACAGTTCTTTCTTTCATGAATTGTGCCACTGGTATTGTATTTAAGAAATTTTTGCCATACTTAAGGACATTAGGTTTTCTTTTATGTTGTCTATTAGATTTATAGTTTTTCATTTTACAATAAAATCTATGAGACAATTGAGGGTTTTTTTTGTGAAGGTTTAAGGTCTGTGTCTATATTAATTTTTATTGTTTGTAGATTTCCAGTTGTTCCATACCTCTTGTTGAAAAGGCTATCACTCCTGCATTGTGTTCTTTTTATTCCTTTGTCAAAGATCTAGTTTATTTTATTTATGTGGATTTATTTTAGGCTCTTTAGTCTTTTCCTGTAGTCTGTTTCTCTCTTCTTTTGCCATTAGCACTGTCTTGATTACTGTGGATTCATCATAATTCTTGAAGTCATGTAATTTAAATTCTATGACTTTGTTCCTTTCAGTATTATGTTGGCTCTTTCAGGGCCTTTGACTCTCCTTATAAACTCTAAATTTAGTTTGTGAGTATTCACAAAATAACTTGGTAGGATTTTAATTGGGACTGAATTGAATCTAATTTGTATTTGGAAGAATTATAGATCAATTAGGAAGACATCTTGACAAACTGCGTTTTCCTATCCATGAAAATAGTCTATCTTCTAGTTTCTTTTTTTTTTCTTTCATCAATTTTCGTATTTTTCCTCATATATGTAGTGTATATAATCTTATGTAGATTCATGCCTAACTATTTCATTGTGGAACATGCTAATATAAACTGCATTATGTTTTTCATTTCAAGTCCACTTATGGATTGTCAACAAATAAGAACATGATTGACTTTCATGGGCTTCCCAGTGATATCAAGCTATAGTCAGCCACTGTGATGTGAATTTGATCCCTGGTCAGGGAGCTAACCAACATGGCATAGCGGAGCTCTCCTGTCTCGCCTGCTGCCCCCTCAGCAGTGTATTTCAGCCAGTCTGCCTGTTCTGCTTCCCATTCTGTCTTTGGTTACTGGTAGCTTCCATCTTGTCAAATTCCATGACTGCTTTTCTTTCCTCTCCATCTCTCAGTAGCACTTGTCTTGGTGAACCACTCCCTTTTCTGATTCATTCTTGTTATCTATGAATCAGTAGCAGATCTTGACATTCTATAGTTTCAAACAAAATGAGAGCAAAATTTTGAACAGCCTTCATTTCCATAGTGCAGAATGATGCTTGATCTACTGATTCTCAATTCATATTTATTGACTAAATGAATTTTCCATACTGCCATTGCAGAAATTTCACATAGAAGTTACAATGAACTTCACAATTGCAATTTCATTTCACATAGAAAATCACTGTCATATTTTCTAATGGGAAAGACTGAGTTCGCAAGTTGCTTGTCCAGGAAATGAAAGGAAAGATTTCCTGGGTGTCTAACTGTTCAAAATGCTTTACAGAGTTAGGCTATTAAAATATAGTCAAAGATGAAGACGAGGTCAAGTATGTATAAAAATGTTCACACAAATCATATAGTTAATAGCAGAGACCTTATTTGAATATATGTCTGAATGACTTTTCTGCCTTAGTACTTAGCAATTGAATGAACAAGAACTAAATCTATTGGCAACTTGATGAGGCTCATTCTTTTGGGATATGAGTCAGGAGGCTTTCTTTTTAAAGGGCAATCTGGCCAATAATTAGTTTTCATGGGCCATACTTACCACATAACATATTTATGGGTTGTTATAGTCAACATAGTATAGATGTCCACTATCTTCAAATTGATAGGAAGGTTAATACAATTTCTATTAAATTCCCCATAAGAATTTTTGTAGATCAAGACAAAATTATTGAAAATTCATATGGAATTGCTAAATAACAAGCATAGCTAAAAATTTTTTCTAGTCTTTCGTTGTGGTAAAAATGTGATATGAGTTAGACTACCAGTTGCAAGACTTGTAGTATCAGGAGTCAATGGTGAATGAAATTGGTGGGAACATAGAATGTGGGTCATGGGGGTACAATAAAAAACCTGGATGGAAATCCACAAAAGTATATTACAGTCACATTTGAGAAATGTGCAAAAACAGTTGGATGGAGTACAGACTGACATACTTTGCTTAGCATAATCTACCCCAGTTCCATCCATGTTACACATGGCAAGAATTCATCTTTTTTAATAGCTGTATAGTATTCCATTGTATATGCCACATCGTCTTAATCAGCTCATCTGTTGTTGAGCACATAGGCTTTTTTCCATAACTTCATTATTGTAAACGGTGTTCTGATCCACATAGGAGTGCACACTCCCTTCAAGTGTTTCATATTCTTCAGGTAGATACCTAGCAAATAATTACTGGATCATGTGGTAAATCTTTTCTTTTTTTATATTTTGGGAAAGGCCCATACTGTTTTGCATACAGACTGGACCAGTCTCAAACACTTCTTGTTTCTGGTCTTTTTGATAGGGCCCATTCTCACAAGGTGGAATCTCATTGTGGTTTTGATTTGCATTTCTCTGATAAATGATCATGATACATTTTTCATGTGCTGTTGGCCATTTGTGTGTCTGCTTTGAAGAACTATTTCTCTCTTTTGCCCAGTTTTTGACTGGACTTTATTAAGTTCTTTGTAGGTCTTGGATATTAGCCCCTTGCTGGATGTATGATGTACAAATGTTCTCTCCCACTTGGTAGGGTATCTTTTCATTTTAATGATATGTGCATAAACTTTTTAGTTTGAAGTAGTGCTAGTCATTTATTTTTGCTTCTGTTTTTCTTGCTGTTGCAGTTGAGTTCCTAAAGACACTTAAAACAAATGTTGGGGAATGTTTCCCTATGTCTTTTATGGCTTCAGGTTTTATATTCAAGTTTCTAATCCATTTTGGGTTATTTTTTGTGTATCAGGTGAGGTAGTTGTCTGTTTTCATTCTTTTGCATGTCGTTGTCCAGTTTTCCCAACACCATTTGTTGAAGAGACTTTTCTTTCCAGTTGCTGTACTCTTGGCTCTTTTGTGAGAGATTAAACATCCATATATGTTTGGATTTATTTCTTGCTTCTCAATTCTTCTCCACCGATCTGTGTGTTTATTTTTATCCCATAGTGTTTTGAGTACTATGGATTTGTAGTATAAATTGAAGCTGGGGCCTGTAATAGACCCATTTTTATTTTTGTTAGCATTGTTTAGCTATTCTGATCTTTTATTCTTCCATTTACATTTCAGTTATGTTAGCTTTATTTCTTTGGAGAATATTATCAAAACTTTGATAGGGTTTGCTTTAAATCTGTGTAGTTACTTTGGGTGTGATGGCCATTTTAACAATGTTAATACTTTCAATCCATGAGCAAGTGATATCTTTCCATTCCTTTGTGTCTTCTGTTTTTTAAAAATTATTAATTTCTTATAGTTTTCATTTTATAGGTTTTTCACATCTTAAGTATTCCTAAGTATTTAATTCTTTTTGATGAGATAAATTTATTTCTTGATTGAGTTCTCTTCTAGTTCACTGATTGCATGTAGGAATACAAATGATTTTTATACACTAATTTTGTAGCCTACTATTTTACTTTGTTGGTTTGTTTCTAAATAGATTTTTAAAGGGCACATATGTACATGACATCTATTATTCAAATCCTTGACATCTTATTAGATTAAAAGATCAATATTAAATTTCATTAATATGTGGACATATTGTAAAAGTGGACTTTTGTTTGTTTTAAAATTTATTAATAGCTTACATAATTTTATATGTTTATGTAATTTCATATTATTTGGTCATAATTCTTCATTCTCTTCTATCTTTGATGTCTTCATGTTTCTTAATATCTTTGCTGTCTTACTATCTAACCTGTCATACTGTTTTGGGACTCAGTCACATGACTTTAACCTTTTGTTAAAATATGTGCAGCCTGACAGCTCTGGTAGAGACATTAAGAAGCCAACTGTGCTTCTGTTTCCCATGATGCTATGTCTGTTGCCACAAGAACATAACATCACAGAAAAGGGACCTACTTCAACTTGTGTCCAAAAATGAGAAGCCCCGTTTCTAAACCTGAGCCACATTTAAGGCAGAGCTGCTGCAGCTGATCCAAGAATTCATGGGCAAGAAATTTGTTTGCTGTTGCAAGCTACTGAGATGGGGGTTGTTTGTTACTGCAGCAGAAGTTTATGTAATATATCCAGGACACTGGTAACTAAATCTGTGTATTTTCACAAATTATTAAAACATCATAAAATTTATATTTAAATCTGTTTGTATAGGAATACTTTCTTAAAGTTTTCTTGTATCAATGAATGATTTTGCATATTTATATGATAGAAGAGATGCAGAACAGCTCTTGGGAACTTTTGCTAAGGAAAGTGTACATTAATATATATTCAGAAATAAAAGATTAGAAACATAATAACTTGTATAGCTGTTGCTTAGAATGAATTTTTTGAAATAAGAAAAATAATGTATAAAGATATAGATTAGGAAATAGAACAATTTTGTTTTCAAGTGGTAGAAATCCAACGGAATCATAAAGGTCATTGGAAAAAAATGTTTGTTTAGTGTATATTATGTCTCCATAACTTGGAAGAGCAAAGTTATATGGTTATTCCATAAAACTAGAGCCAGCAACTCAAATTTTACCAGAACACTCATTCTTGGGCTTTTGCCTTTATTTTCCCCAACATATCTTCACTTCCCCAACATATCTGCACTTCCTTTTCTATTATTATGAACCACCTGAATAGTAGCTATTGCCTTGGATAGCCTCTCCAGGAATATGTTAAGGCTTTGCAAGCAGGAACTGACTTTCCTTATTGCTGTCTCCAGAAAATAACTTCCCATTTAAGGGCGCTTTATCTGTTGTCACATTCTCAATTTCAAACTAGCTTCAACTTTGCCTGGAGGTTGTATATTATGATTGAAAGTCTCTCCAGACCTCCAAGACTAAAAAAGATGGAGAAAATATTTCCTGGGGGTGGTTTTTCTCAGAATTCAGGACATTTCCTGGGAAAAAACAACAGATAAAAAATTCAGAGGATTTGAAAAAAATAACCCAACAATAGTGGAAGCTTGGAAACCTGCTAAAAGTGTTGATCAGTGTATATTCACGAGTCCTTGATTTGCCTTTTGTATGGTGTTTCTCAAAATATGGCTTATGGACCATTTACAGCAAATCAGAATCACTAGAAAGCTTGTTAACAAAAGATGGATTCTTTCACTCCATCCTAAATCTATCAATTCAGAATTTTATTACGAAGACTGAGATTCTGGGTATTAGGGAAATCTGCAATTGATACTAACATATCGATTCATCAAAAATTACTCTTTTGGATAATTTTGAGGCCTAATAAATTTAGTTACCACCAGTTAATAGTTTTCCTCTTAAATGTCTTTGTGAGATTAAGAGGAAACAATATATATCGGAGAAATTCATCTGTGGCAGATTGAAAGGCAGGCTGTTGAGATGATTCCTTTGAGAATTCTAGAACCACCTGTTTGCATGTTGGTAGCTTATCTCACAAATTCACAGTACTCTGTATCAGCCATGCATCTATTTCTTATCACTCCCTATATTATCTGTTTTCCTGTCATTTCCTATGTTGTATTTCTTATCTATTGTATAGGAGACAAGAACAGAATTTCAGTGTCATACGAAAATTTGAATTTATTGCTCACGTATGTGGAGCTGTCTGGGGTTCTGGGGTTGGCTGGGGACTCTGCTGAAGTGCAGGGAGCTCTCATGCCTGGTTGTTACCTGGCCTAGAATGCATTGGTGTAACTGTGGCATCTGGAACAGCGTGACTTTGCGCCACATGTCTCATTCTCCAACAGGCTCTCTCAAGACATTGGCTCTTGGCAGTGGCCGAGGCATAACAAAGCAAGGCTGTCTCAAGCTTCTGTTAGTGTATTCCTCTGACTGTCTCATCAGCCCACACATGTCTCTTTTCTGAATCAAAATCAAGGCACAGATCAGGTCACCCCATCTGCAAGGTTAGTGCTCTGCAAGGTTAGGTAGCAAAGGTTGTGGATATAAACTGGGGTAAATAGTTGAGTTAGTCATTGCAATCCTCAACATTGTTTTTTTTTTTTTTCCAGACTTCCTGTTTTAAGGTTTATGAAATACTGTGATATGGTCACAATTTCTTTAAAATAAGTTCCATGCAGACTCTGCACTTGTAACTCTTGACTGTTTTTCCTAATCTTGTATGCACATTATGATCGTCCTGATGTTCCTTTTGCTTGGGATTTTCTTTTCCTTCCTTTATTAATCATTTAAAATCCTTCCCTGTGTATGATATTTGTGTATCATGTCCTATGGTAAACAACAAATCAAAAATATTAAAATCTTCTGTTTTTTTTCTCTAGATAACCCACCTACTTTGGGCAAATAGAATCTTGAAAATAGCATGGCTAACTTTTGAATAAATGGCCCTGTCAAGAAGTTCACTTCTGAGAATAGAGAGAGTAAAGTATGTAATCAAGTGGGACAAATTTTTCACTTGCTTTATGAGTTTTTTTTTTTTTTAAAAGAAAACTGATATATGATTGTAGGAGAACAAATTTGAAATCTAAGGGCTTGGATCATAACCCATATAGGTGCAGTTGTAAGTGCATGTACTTTGTCATCACTGTAGCCTGCATCCAAACCCTCACATTTTTACATTATTCCGTGAGCAAACTTATCATCTCAGGCAGTTCATGAATTTTCTGAGAATTTCACTTTTTATTCATCCTTTCATAGTGTCATAAAAATTAAGTGAGGCTTACAAACTATGCAAGGTAACTGGTTTATATTCAGTATTCAAAAACATTAATTTATAATACCTTTTCTAAAGAAAGGAAGCAAGCAATAGAACAATTTAATCTTGCCTTTATAATTTTCATGTAGTCCATATTCTCCATTGCAGAATTTGTGTCCTGTCCTTCCTCTAATAACAGATCACTGCAGTGCTTTGTGGTCCATGCACAGGGAAAAGTAAGACACTTCATCCTTTGATCATCAGTGATTTGAATTGCTGGTCAGTTTGTGGACAGCCTCTGTCTGAAGGTACTGTCTCACAGCCCAGAGGCTTGGAAAAACATAATCTCAAATCCTTTGCCTAGCATTTTATGACATCTGGAGATGTGGTGATGTTTTATGTTCTGACCCAATCCATCACAGGCCTTATAGAGAAAACCACATTTCTGTACTATTGTCTGCACAGATTTCAAGTGCACAGTATTTGGGCCAAAATAATTTGGCAGATTCAGAAGCAAGAAATAAGAAAAATGATGGTGCCTCCAAAGTGACCCTAAACCCACTCTGTACCTTGTTCTGACATTGCTCAGCTACCTAAAGGCCTGCTGCTGGTCTTCTAGAGACTCACACAATCCTCTAATGGCTCTATGAAAGTGATTTATATGCAGTCGAGGAATATCACAATACCAGTTCTGTGGTCAAAGAGAAGCGAATTTTAACCTTGGTACCCTGGTTTTGGTTTGTCAATTATGTAAAGAAGCTCCCAACAGTGTACTTGTCTGTCAAATATTAAACACTTGGCAATCTTCCACATCCTGTGGTGCTTACATCTTGTTTTTGATTTAAAAAGCAGTATCGTAGTTGGATTTCCATTTAAGTGGCTTTCAGGCTTTTGAATTGCCCGGAGTTGAATTAAAATATGTTTTACCAGGTGTTTTTAAAGCAAGGTTCTTCAGAAATCTGCCAGAGGAGTTAGGAACTGATTTGCTCATATGTGTAATTATGACTGGTGCTCACCGATCTCTAAAAAAACAGAAAGACATTGTAAATCTATAACAATCCAATTCTTTATATTTTTATGAGACCATGTTAAACCTGTATCGAAGGCTTAAGAGAAGAAATGTCTTTATTTAATAAAGCCATGCCAAATAATGGAAGACCAAGAAACAAGCACTTGTTATTCCAGGGGAGCTCTTACTTTCTGCTAGAGTAAAAATAAGAAGCACCATTTTTGCATGGGCTCATGCATGAGACAACTTCATCAAGTGGAAGAAGTTGATAGACCTGATATTTAGTCCTCTGAGACAGAGATTAACGTTGAGCATCCCATTAAATAGGAATGTTCTCATGTTGGGCACTTGTGTAGGTAAGGGGAAAGCAGCAGAACTGGGAAGAGGAAGAAGGCCAGTCTGAAGAAGTATGGACATGCGAGAACTAAGCCCTTTAGTGTTGAGATGAGGGCACTGGATCTCAGCTCTGGTTTCCTTTGAATGAAGGCTTCTAGAGAGAGAATATTTGCATATGAGAGATCCAAAAGCAAATAATGTCTAAGATATAAATATAATTAATAAAACTCAAAATGAAAAGCCAGCTAACCCAATTAAAAATTCGGCAGAGGATCTGAATAGGCACTTTTCTAAAGAAGACATACAGATGACCAGTAGGCACATGAAAAGATGTTTGTCATCTCTTATTATTAGGGAAATACAAATCAAAATAATGAGATATACCCCCCACATGTGGAAATGGTATTATGGAAACGACCAGAAACAGCAAGATTAGAAAGGATGTGAAGAGAAGGGAATCCTTGTGTTCTGTTGGTGGAAATGTAGATTGGTGAAGCCATTATGGAAAAGCAGCGGGGAGATTATTCAAAATATTAATAATAGAAATACCACATTATCCAGTTCTTATTTACCTGAAAAATACTGGTTTGAATATCAGAGATGTTTGGGCTTTTCCAAAAATTAGAAGAATGCTGTTTTCTCAGAAATGAGAAAAACATATGAACTAGATAAATATTTTGAATTACTGCCTTCTTGCTAATCAATGTGAGAGTACACGATTTTCTTTTTGTGATGCCCAGCTGCTCAAATTTTCAAGTGAACTGGATGAAACAAACCAGATACTTCATGTAATTGATTGCAATCTGTGCTGTTTTACAAGGGTTACAATTTCACCTAAGTACCATATAAGTGATTTGTTTAAACATCTCAGTTATATTTTATGAGTTAGATTTCTTCTGTAATTGTGAGAGGAATGAAGCCATTAAGACTTCCTCTTGGCACTGTCACCAGTATTTCCATTAGTTTGTCAAATTAAACACTATATACTGCTATTAAAAATGACTGTATTAAACTAATTTCTCTATAATGTACATAAATGTCTTCCATGAGCATGTAAGGCACTAGTGGTCCCCACGCTGAAAGCATTTTGTTTCTTCAGCATCATTTTTAATTTTTTAGAAATGCAAATTCTTGGTTTCCACCCTAGACCTAGTGATCAGACTTGGGGTTGAGATGCAGCTGTCTGTATTTTAACATATTTTCTCTCTAACTAGTGACGCTATATGCAATGCAGTTTGAGAATTACTGGTTTAAGACATTGATTTTTTTTTTTCTGTCTTGGCTGTGTATTGGAGCTATCAGTGGGACTTAAGAAAATACTGAGGTCTGTGCACCACCCCAGGATTCCTCTTTCAGTGGTCTGAGGTTATATGGGCATTGGATTTTTGAAATCCCCTGAGGTGATTCTAATATGTAGCCAAGGTTGAGAACCATTTGTCTAATAGGATCAAAAGAAATAGCATCTAAGTTTGATAATTGTTGGTCACTGAATGGAATAAGAGCTGGAAGCTATCACTGGCATTTTAAGATAGGTCTTTGAGATTGGCCCTGTCTTCATCTGAGTCCAATTAAGAAACTTAAGTACCTCCAGAAATCAAGCAGACTGTTGATTGTTACAAGTGGCTTCCTTGTTCCATTTTAGCATAAAACTCTTCAGTCAAGAAAATCCAAACTGCTCATTCCGTGATATATATGAGGAGAATATTGTAAAGTGAGCTTTGTTGCTAAATGGAGAAGTTCCATTGAGAAAGGAAAATCTATTCTGGATCATCCCCAGCTATAGAGGATATGGATGGGGTGCTACTCTGATTTGTATTTTTATATCTTCTTCAAGTTGAAACTATACTGAGGCCTCTGTTAGCCTCAAAATTCCCCATTTAAACCAGCACTCAAGAAATACAAGCCAAGTTTTCCCTGTGTTAGAAAGCTTTGCCTTCTCATAACCCCCTAGCTGAGGTGCTATTTATTTGTGAGGCATAGTGGGAGTGGGGGGCAGATATATCTTGAAATTCAAGATGTAGGGGAAGCTTGATTCTCTGGAGGTGGATTGATTCTCAAGTCACAAAATGCTGAGAGTTTTACTTACACATTGTTGAAGACCTCTGTAGGGTAAATGGAGGTTACTGGGTATTTCAGCCCTCCTGCCATTACTGTCAATGAAAGACACCTGCAGTCCTGCATGCATGCCTAATGGCAGGCCCCTGAAATAGGGTGTGAGCATGCATAGGTGGGCGCACCGGCACAAAGAGACTGGGTATATAAGGCTAGCGTCACAGGGACGCCACAAGGAGCAGCTGAAGTGTGGTGGTGGAGCACGTCGTGAGAACAGTTAAGATAACAAGGAGACTGCTGGAACCGATGAGGAGCCTATGCAGACTGGGGTGGTTGCAGGATAGCCTCCAACGACAAGTTATTTGATCTAAGGAGGACACTTGCTAAACATCAGAGTGTATTAATTATTACTCTGCTAATATCTCTGTCAGTAAAGTGAAGAGGAAGCGCGAAGCCAGGAAAGGATTGTGAGCAGGTGTGGAAGAAACTTTTTCCTGCAATTTATATGTGCTTTAGTCTGAACTGTTTTCTGCTGGATAATCTGGAACCATCCCTGTCACTCCCAGGAATACATCCTACTAAGATTTTGCCAACTAATATAGTCCCGAAACCAGGAAACCCCCATTGTGGGTCTCTGGCACTTTGCCCCAGACCAGTGCTTGTGGATGGTGCAAGCAACTGGGGGTGGTGGGCATTTTCCTGCCACCACCCGTGGCCCCCCGGGGCTCAGGCTGGAGAGGCCATCAGTGACGGCAGGCGACAGTGGTTCCCCTACCATGTCATCCCCACAGCAGGCAGCCCTGGTTCAGGGCTACAGAGAACAGCACAGGGCCCCACTGCACCAGCTTCAATATTGTGGCTCCCTCCAGCTGCAGGTAGTAGAGAGACCTCTGGCTTTGTTGCCTGCCTCATAGAATGGCCTAATCAGGTGAGGGCTTTGAGCTGATTGAAAACAGTCCAATCAGAGGACTTGTAGGTGGGGGAGCCTGGAGGAGGAGATAAGGCAGGCCAGGCAGCAGCTTGGGATGCTGACACACTCCGTTCCTGAAAGGGGCTCTGTTTCTGACCTCCGAAGAAAGAAGAGCAGCCAAAGAGCTTTGCAGAGGCCAGGGATGGCTGCCCTCCAGCCTTGCCTCTGAAATTCCTGAAAGGACCCTGGGCCTGATGTCTCAGAGAGCTGTTTGTTGTTGATGCAGGTCAACAACTTACAAAGAACTGTTAGCCCTGGTGTTTTACGCTTCCTCCCAGTGACTGGTAGTCGCCAGCACGACCTCCTGGTGCTGCTGCTTCTGTTTGCCGTCTGGTCCAGCCTATTGCAACCTTCAGAGTGTTGCTGGGACTGCTGTGGCATCGTCTCACTGGCCCCACCTGTGAGCACCTCCAGCCACGGTGAGTTGAATCTTGGTCCACTCTTACCTGCATGCCATGAGCTCCAGGCGCTTGTTGGTGTGATGGTGCCATTTTGAATGAGCAGCCTTTTGCTGCATACTGTCTGGGGTGAGATAGCTGGCCACTTGAGGTCTTGAAAGCTAGGTAAACCCCATTGTTGTTTTTCCCTGAACCTAAGGGGTCTTGCAAGAGAGAGAGAGAGAGAGAGAGAGAGAGATAGGTGAGAGGGGGAGGGGGAGGGGGAGGGGGAGGGAGAGGGGGAAGGGGAGGGATCCATAGACGTGATTTGGTCTTTACCTGGGCACTGTCCTTGTGGCTTGCTATATATATAGCACCGCTATGGCCCTGTTTCAGTCCTACCTCTCTATCAAAATAGCAGCACAATTTCTTAAGACTCTGAAGGTGAAACTTGTTCTCCCTTCTTGCTCCCACCACCACTGATTATGGCTAATTCAGCTAAGACACTGCTAAGGCAGAATGATATGGACTGACCTGAGAAATAGCAAGCCATCATCCTGCTTTTTTGCAGGGTACTCCCCAATCTGTGACTAGTTCTCTAGACCTAGTCTGTAGGACATGAAGACAGAGTGGCAAACACCTTGATAATTCCGTCTTGACTGGGTATTAATATAAAGGTCTAAGAAGACATTTGTCTTCAGTGCTCAACTATTAGAATTTGAGTTTATTGCATAAAGGGTTTTTCTCTGGTCAAAGATCATCTTAGGAATTTAGTGACTGCTTTATAGATTATATAAACATGAAACTAGTAGTGGTTACTTTTATCAGCAGATTTTGGCTGCCTGTAGTTATGTCGGGCTTCTGAGGCATAATTCCTTTTCCTAGGGTTGCTTAATGGAGATAACATAAAAAGCTAGAAATCAGGTAATCTATTATTCCATGAAATGTGGCATGACTATGAACCAGAATTTTTTTGGTCACAATCGATGCTTAATACAACTAAATTCTTCTAGAACTGCACCTATACTTTGGGTTTTCATTATATTCCCTGTCTGAACTTCTCAGTGATTCTGAGCTTTGGGTTTTTTGAACCTCTCACCATAAAGATGTGGTTCAGTGTAGAATTTGATATGGTCAAATCAAGCCAGACAGATTTTCTGTCAACATCTAGAAAACTTTATCTCAAAATGACCTTGATTGTAAATATTTGTAGAAATGAACCTATCTGGAAGATGTTCCAGGTGGCGGTGTTGAAATACTGAATTTTGGGCTCCTTTTAAGATTAAACTTGGAGTTGAGAAGGAGGCCTGGATTTCTCTCACATGATTCTGATTGGGTAGTATATCTGGCGAATAGCTTCACTGCTAGTTGAAAGTATGTGAGAGGGAACACCCCATTTTTCTATCTTCTCTGGACCTACTAAGGTTAATGTTGTTAAGACACTGGATGCAATTTATTTTAAATGAGGAAAGCCCTGATGTTTTAACATACAGCTCTCATTCTTTCCTGATGTCAGCATAGTAAAACATGGTCCCTGGGAATGCTTGTTTCTTTCTTCCAGCAGCTGGGTGGTCCAGCCCAGACCATTTGTTAAACATTATTGAAGGTGATTGGATAAGGATAAACACTTCTTGGCAAGAACAGGAATCAGGTAGTAGCAGCTGCTAGATCCTGTGAGTGAAAATGGAAATTTGTATCTTTATTAAAAGTAGCCTGTTGGAGCCCAAATGCCCAAAAGTAGAGGACTGGATCAAGAAGATGTGGTACATATACACAATGGAATACTACTCAGCAATCAAGAATAAGAAACTAGGGACAT